>JAYMSF010001159.1:0-12680 GCA_036897335.1 Silene vulgaris | reverse complement strand
TGCCCACCTTGTCCCCTCTACCCATTTCCTCTCACAAAATATCCGTCGCAAGATCCGACCCGTCGCAAGCAAGACCTCTGAGTTGGTAATTGGAGAATAAATATGGTCAAGATGATCATTACAAGTTTTTTTACATGCAATCATTATTTCTGTTTCCCCTTCAATTTCTTTGCCAATATTTCCTCACAATACTTGTCTAATTTTCTATTATAATCCATAAATCTATTATAATCCATAAATCTAAATGTTCTCTAATTACCTAGTACTGGTAAAAGGTAGTTCAGAACTAAAACGGTTAAGTTTCGCGACTAATGAAAGTTTATTCTGGTCCGCCTTAAAAAAGACTAATGATTCAAAATTTGTCACTTGTCAACATGATTTACTAATGCTATGTTCATGGCTCCATTGAAGAGTAACAAACAGAAAATATTAAGCGAGTTATTAGTTACAATATACTCGTACTAAAAAAAAGAGTTTGTCTTCAAAAAGTTAATACAGTGAATAATAATAGTTTTCTCTTACATCATTGAAAGAAGTATTGACCTATGTCTTCACTTGTTTAATTTTTATTTTTGTCCTTTAGTAATTGTGATGTTAATGAGGTACCTATATTGAAATTAAGATTGACATATGAGGTACCCAAATTGAAACTAGCAAATGTGAGGCACTCAAAATGGATCCAAGTCTAAACCCTGGGCACCTAAAATGGTATTACACATACCTCAGGCACCCTAATTGGAATTTTGCCAAACCTCGGGCACCCGAAAACTACTTGATACCCAAGAAACAGAAGAAACAGTACTAATAGTTTCAAGCGAAGAAACAAGACGGATTTTCTTGAACGGTGGATGGTAATGATCATCAAACTCGATAAGGTGAACATCCTTCCGCTTCGTCCTCATAACGGTAACAGTAGTGCGGATGTAACTCAATATTGTAGTTGCAAGGTGTTGGACTAAATATATGTAATCAAGCTTTGTGGTGGTTTGTCACCTCTTGAGCTTATTTTTCTCAAGTATTGAGATGGAACTCTGTTCATTTTCAGAATTTTTTCATCTTATTTTTCATAATATAATATAGATGACCTCGGAAAATCCGCCGCTGCTGTAGCAGGTGTACATTGGGTAAATTCACGACCATGTCAGGTCATTAACTCATACACCGTCTTGGATAATACCTACGAGTAGATCTTTTGTCATGTTGTCAATAGGTACGTGAAAACTTAATAAACGCCATCTTGACATCTCAGTCCTGTCGGCAATAAACACCAGCTTGCGCCATTGTCATGAATTCCTCCATGTAGGGGAGTTTTCACAATATGTTGTACAATGTTGCCTACAAATATACTATAATTAGGATAAATGAGTTTCCTACAGTTACCAGGAACATAATTACTTCACAAAGTGCCTCACTTGCCTTACAAATGAGATTATAACTGAAGCTAATGCTTACCTTACATACATAAAATCCAGAATAGTGCTTGGCAAAACCAACCATATAAATAAAGAAAAAAGAGGGGCCATATTTTATAGGTATCATAATGCCCACAACATAATCGATACAGTTGGACAGTTGATTCATCAAGAAAGGCCGAGAGCCTGAGACTAGCCCATAAACCCATTTCCAGGCATATTAGGCGGGGTCCCTTGTGAAGGTACTTGTCCCTGAGGAACCAACTGGGGTCGACCAGGGCCTTGCATATAACCCTGACTCATTCCACCAACACCCATTTGCTGAGGTTGGGTTTGCTGTTGTAGCTGCTGCAACTGCTGCTGTTGCTGCTGCTGTTGTTGCTGATGTTGTTGAAGTTGTTGCTGAAGTTGCGGGTTTTGTTGCTGTTGTTGTTGCTGCTGCTGCTGCTGAAGTTGTGGGATTTGTTGCTGTTGTTGTTGAAGCTGTTGCATTTGTTGTTGCTGAAGTGTAGGGATTTGTTGTTGATGTTGTTGTTGTTGTTGCTGCTGTTGTTGTTGTTGTTGCTGCTGCTGTTGTTGAAGTTGTTGCTGCTGCTGGAGTTGCGAGATTTGTTGTTGAAGTTGCATGGACGGCTGTTGCTGCTGAATTTGTTGCTGCAACTGTTGAATGGTTGGCTGTTGTTGCTGTTGCTGTTGCATATGCTGAAGTTGTTGCTGTTGCTGTTGCTGTTGTTGCAACTGCTGATGCTGCAATTGCTGTTGCTGGTGTTGTTGGGTGGGAATTTGTGGCTTGAAGACCACCATGTCCTGGTCGATACAAAAAAGAACACGTGAGCGAGTTACTAACTACTCCCTCGTTTCATTTATACTGTCCCTATTCAATTTTAGGGATCAAAGTATGTCAACTTTGACAAGTATTTTCTCAGTCACAATACATACGCTACAACTTTTTAAAGATTATTCTCGTTTGCCTTCAGGTTGTCTTTTAACTTCATACCAAAATAAACTTGTATATTAGACGATAATAATGTCTAGCATAACTGGATAAAGAAGCAGAAGAACATACCCCCGGAAAAAGCATTCCTATCAAACGGCATGCTTTATCAGAAACGGACAACAGCAGCGTCTGCGATGGCAGCTGGATGACTGCACACTAGATACATACACAGAAGGAAATTAAGTTAGGCAAAGTACCAAATAACTGATTATTGCGCAAAGAGCGAGTTAACTCCACTTTAAAGACCCGAACGTTCACATTTTGATTCAAATATCTAAACTTTCGAATTGTAGGGCTCCTTAAAGTGGCGTTCACTCCTATAGCGCTACTGTAGAATGAAAGTCGCTAGATGGAGGTGCTCATGGCTAAAATTGCGCTTATGGCTCCGCTTACACCCAAAAAAAAAAGTTGCTCGACAAGAACTTGGTTTTTTTTAACATTAGCTCAAACAAAGAGCCAACTTACAAGTTTCTTTTCTTGTAGCTGTGAAAGAAATCCATGCTGATTCATTGCTCGGAAAACAAGAAAATCTGCTTTGCCAACGTACTGCCTGAAGTGAGACATAACAACAAATAATGTTAGAGAAACAGCTTTCAAACAGATGCATTTGTCATATACAGAATATAAGCTATATTTAAATACTAAAAAGAATGAATAAAAGCAAAACAAGGATATTGATTAGCCTGCAGATTCTGAAGAAGAAAATAACATTACTTGTTATTCATGTGATCCTGAGATATAAGACGAACTATTTGCATGGTTGGAGGCCAATTTGCTGCAAGTCTGAAATGAAATAAGAGAAAATTTCATAAGATGTATAAGCGGAAGATCATAATCATAGCACTTCCATTTCATTTTACATTTTTCGCTGAAAATTGGAGCAGCGGATTGGCCATGCAAACCACTAATACGTCTGTTTTTTTTACGAAATCCCTTCTTTGTTGTCTCAACCATTGGGTTACATTTCTTATACAGTGTTGTTACTTTGTACCCTCAATATTTTCAGTCGTATCTCTGTAACTGGAAGATCCTACCACTATGACACTCAAACCTATTTATAGATACCCAGAAGCCTACCCCAGCTGCCGATGCTTGTATGAAATATCGATCCAAAAGCAAAGCAAACAAAACAAAGCGATGAGACAGGAAATATTAAACTCAAGATCTAACCCCTTAATTAGGAATCACCACATTAAGCTAAGCACATAACAAGCTTAGAAGATAGAAAGCAGGGAACATATTGCAGAAAATGGTCAAGTAGGTAAGATTGTCCAACTTACGTCTCTGAGGCTGTCGCATTTCTATACCCCTGAAAGAAAAGTGTATATATTAAGAAACTCATCGGTTAACATGTATTTCACCACTGTTCTTACACAATAACAAAGAAAATTGAGTGCATGTTTGAGATAGTACCTCCAATTTAGTGATAAATACAGGTTGCTGTTGTCTCTGTCCAGATAAATTTCCCTGTAAAGTGTAAAGACAGTTACATATATTTAGGTGTATGGATATTATTAAAATTAAGAACAAACTCTGCTACGAAACAGCTTCATTGTGAGGACCATAAGAGCTGACTCCTAAATATATAAACCAGTACCAGGTACTCGTAGCCAACTAATCAAAAAAGGCCTAATTCCTCAGCACAAGGGTAATCTAACAATAATGTTCCTCTACCGCACTAATTGCACCTCAGTACAAGGTCTGGACCCGAGTTTGGGACAACTTGAAAAATTAGCCTTTTCATCACTGTCGCGAAGATGATGACTTATGCTACATCTTGTTTATACATTTTTTAAAGCATGCGATATGTCCTACAAATCCTGCAATCTTCGTAGTCGTTTCCCCCCTCCTTTCCCAAGCAAGTGGTTGAAATTGCAAAAACAGCGAATTAAATAAAAAAACAAAGCGAATTAAATAAAAAAAAACAAAGGAAGACGAACAGTCATGACTAGAATTACGATGAGTGAAATACGTTTTTTACCTCCCAAACTTTAACATATTTGGACTGTGATGATGGTGGACCTTGTTGAGACATCGGCATAAGAGAAGCTGCATTGTTCATCCCAACAGACGGCATTCCTTGTTGTGCCTGCTGAGGCATTCCTTGAGTAAGCATAGACCCAGTAACAGGCGGTCCGCCGTTAGTTAAATGGCTTGGCACGATGTTTGCATTCATGTTACTCCCACTTTGTGTCATTGGTGGAATATTTCCTTGACCAATTCCTGACGCAGTGGACCCCATATTGTTATTCACACTTCCTTGAACAAGTCCTGATACAGTGGACCCCATATTGTTATTCACACTTCCTTGAAGATTGGCCGCTGACTGAGAAATTCCAGGGTTGGAATTTGCGGTCACGTTAGAAGTTGCAGTAGAGAATGAGTTGATGGCAGTATTTTGTATAGGCTGTGAAGCTGCTGTAATGGTGCCGGGTCCAGGAACTGAAGAGACACCTGATTGCCCAGAAGACAATACTGTTTGAGGAACTACTCCAGTTGGTGCCATCCCCGAAGATATCATGTTTGACATATGGGTACCAATAGGGTTACTGCCCATTGAAGGCAATCCTAGAGAAGTTAATCCAGACATTCCTCGTATATCGGCTCCTCGTATATTAGAGATGCTGTTTAGTAGAGTACCAACAACAGGTTTAGAGGTTTGTGCCAAACTGACCACTGGCTTGAGGTCAGGTACACTCTCGTTATTCGAAGTAGTCTCTTGGGATACAGAAGGAGGTGAAAGCGCCTGCAAACTAGGAACACTTGGAGCAGAAGCACGAGGCACAGAAGGCATATTCGGATGAGCGGGTCCAGATCCAATGGAAGTCAATGTACTTGGCTCCTGAAAAAAATACGAAACATAACTCAGCACAAACTGAAAGTGCGAAATTTTGGCAAACCACAAAAGAAAAGACAAGTTACAGAGGATATACCACTTTGATAGTTGCCTGAGGCTGAGCAACATTCCCTCCAGATATGGTAGGTTTATTCAAGATAGACCCGTTGGCTGAAACAGGGTTCCAAAATATATATGTTATTATTGGACGATAATTGACATCAGAAGCTTTATGATAGCATCAGCTTAGCAATCATGAATGTCATAATGATAAACTCTTCTTGTAGCTCCATCGAACTTAAAATTCACACTAGCTTGTAAGAATGTTAAATGAAAGTCGTGAGTCGTACTTAGATACTATGTTAACAATTAGTGGAAACCAAGAGACGAACTTTGTAAAAGAATTACCATCTTATGAGGACGTTTTAAATAATTGTCAAAAGTTAAATCCTAGACACACTGGACCACAAACATTTTTTTAAGAAATTTTAAGAAAAAACACTGACATAGCTAACAAAACTACAATGGCAACCTGATGGCAAAGAAATTGGAGGGCCAGACCCAGGTGGTAGAATTGAAACAGGATTCTGACTTGGTGGCACGCCTGATCGACCTAATGCGGAACAGGCCTCGACGAAGTTTTCCGATAATAAAACAAGAAAGTGGGGTTGCTTAACATCAACAGCTGGTTCAGATGTTCTCTGGCTACACTTGGCCTACAATTGTAACATAAGGTATTCATCATTTTCTTAAATTGGCGTAAAATTTCCAAGCTGGGCGTCCCAAATCAACATAATCAAGAAAGATAACATAAAATCAAGATATGGTAAGAAACATCATCAATCTGTTGGTTATAACATAACATGTTAGTATTTTCTCAATGTTAACTTTTCTAGCTCTTTCCTGCCTTTACTTCCATACGAATAATACCCAAGAATCCTGGTTAGGCGAGGAGCATTAATACGAGGATGAAGCCAAAGGGATATAAAAGGATCCAGAAACTAGAATAAATTCATTTGATTATACTTTCTCCTTTCTTCTTTTGCCTTCTTTAAATAATCTTAGCTTAGCTATACAAATCAGTGCTATGAAGAAGATACTTCCATCACAATACTGAGCAGTCATTCTCAGTCACGAATACGCAAATGAAGCGGTGAAGTCAGGATAAATATAAACAATAGCATGAAGATACTGGACAATCCCACCATGTTTATTTATACACATAAAGTTGGATGCTTACCGCGTTGTAAATGGCTCTAAGCTTTGGTAGCTGTTTGGGACAGATGACTGACAAAGATACAGAGCACTGCAAGCAAAGCAAAGTCAAACTAATATTTTCAACAAAAAAAAAAAAAAAAACTCAAACCAAAATGTGTCACCACATAAATAGAGAGAAAATAAAAGGGAGGAAGCCCCAGACAATTGCAAATTTCATCCAGTACCTGTCCAAACCACTTGGACACAGTTTCAGCGTCATTTAGAAGATTTTCCATCTGTGATTCACCATTTTCAGCTGGCTCCATACTTTCAATAGCCGGTCGGTATACTGGCGTCGGCAAGGGATAAGGGTTACTGGCAGAAACAAGAATGCAGTGCCTTTTACCATCCAAATTCTGCTGAGACTGATATCCATTTTGAGGGATAGCAAACATCTGACATGCAACCAAACATAATCAAAGTCCAGTTCATGGCTAGAATGCAAATAAGCAGCAGGCAAACTATCTAAGTGACAATATGAATATTACAAGTATTTATTTTTGGTTTAGTAAGAACTGCAACTACGATAAAAGGGACATATATTTCATATTTTCAAGTCCATTCATAGGAATGTAAGTGGGACAGGTAAAAGCAGAAACTGCACTGCACCCTCCCCACTAGGAGCGGGGTATGGGTAGTGTTTGGACATACTGTGGGGAAGGTACCGGGATAAACAATATACCCACCAAGGGATGTGAAGCGGGAGTGGATTTTGCATCCTACACAATCCATAGCATTACCCCAATTATTATAATACTTAGTGTAGTTAACAAGCGAGATTAGGCCGCGGCAGCCAATATCGCAATTGAGAATGAAACCGGCACTTGAAGCGATGGGCATGATACACACTCATACACGATCCACTAATCCCAAAGAACTACTAAATGAATCAGAATAAAGAAATTCATGAATAAAAATGGAAGAATAGAAATTCGTTCTGAAGGCTATATGGTGAATGACTGAAACAGAAGGCATGCCACAGTGCACTCAACAAGGATTGATATGGCAGCCATCACTTAAGAATGGGATTTTTGAAAGGATCTCGTAAATGCTAGAATAAATTTTGTGATAGCAATTTTCCCGTTTAGAGTAAATAGAGAAAATTGGGCACAACAGCTAAGATTCAAATGCAGTAATATAGATTCAGAGCAGAGCAGAGCAGAGCTACAAATTTTGGAAAGTAAAAAAACACGCACCATTAAAGCTTCGGCAAGACCTTCTGCAGTTGCAACGTCATTCCATCCACCACCAGAAAATGGTAGGGAAGATAACCAGCCAAAGAAATTGTCTATGTCTCTAGTCCAGCCACTTCGCTGAACCAAGGAAGCTGATTAAAAGACCACAAGAAATTATGTTAAAGAGTACAGCTTTCAATAATTATACCTTTGTCTATATTATGAAAGCACATAATTGAATTGTTGTCCAGTTAGTTTTCACGGAAGATATGTAAACAAATTCTATAACAAACTACACACTAGAGAACCAAAATGTTGACATGGTGAAAGTAATGCTAGGGACCAACTTTAACCTTGTACACGAATTTCCTACCAAACGGTTTTTCTATGCATCAAGATCTTCAAAGAACATCATGCCTACTCATTTTGACACTGAATCTCTTTTCAGCACTTTTTGCGGAGAAGATGTCAATGGATATGAACTAATGATAAAATTAGACAGTAAGCAATAATGAATACGGTCGCCATTAAATCCTCATCAATGTATAGGAAGTATCCAATAGGCAATAATAGGCGATATCTATTTTTATTTCAAAATCAAGAGAGAAACACAGTATACTCATAGGTCTTGAGGATAAGAATATAACGGAAGAAACATAAATCCTACCTTCTGACATTTTCCAACGAATATTGATCAGGAATGGTATCTCAATCCTACCAAACGTCAGTTTAGGTCAAAGCAAACTTTTAGTACAAAGTTAGGAGTGAATGTTCATAAAAGGTAGGTTTTTAAAACTTCTTTTACACAAGTGGTAGTTTTGAAACATTTAGCATACAAAGTCTGGGATTTGAGGGTTTATCGTCCAGGCAATTAAAGTTTTAGCATGCAAAGTCTGGGATTCACGTAGGGCAAAGACTGACACCCAAATTGAGAGAAAGAAACTGCCGCTAGCGCCTAGCTGACAAACTAAATAATTGTGCGGGTAATTGATAAATATAGTTGAATTTTCAATGTGAAGAGCTAAGATGCTAAACCAAGTACCAAATATACTGAATCAGGATTGGAGAACTTCTAAATATATAATGACCAAGGTTAAACTTTCCATCACTTATCAAATCCTTGAAAGAAAAGATGAGAGCCGAACTTAGAAAATATCATTAAGTCTCAGCCCTCAAAAATGAAATATCAAAAATTCACTTAACTGTTGAAAATCAGAGATTTGGTACTTGAGTATACGTACCAGAATAAGGTCCATGCGTATTGAACATAACCAAGGCCAGCTCAAACGTTGAAGCAGAAGACTTCTGCATGTTGAGAATAAATGGGTTAAGAGACATGTAAAAATGCTGACTGTAAAATGCATTTCAGAAATAACAACCCGTCATCGATTAAAAATTAATTCAAAGAGCATATATCAGAAACCAAACTGTAAAAATAAACAAGCCTCGGGTTTTTTAAAACCCAATAAACAACCCATCGAGATCAAGGCTCGCACTTAGTAGAGATTGGTGTACATGAAAGAGAGAATTAGAATCTAAAGTATATCGCCTATCAGACCCAAAGTTACAAAAATGTTTTTTTTTTCCAACCAGGGATCTTTAGAACCTATATTATCGGTACAAAGTGACATGCTACTATGCTAGTATGCTAACTCGCTGGATCTAAAATTTAATTTTTGATTTTGCATCTCAGAACAGAAGAAATTGATATAAAGATTCAGACAATCTATTGAATAAATGCTAAAAATTTACGGCTTAGGTTTGATCTTGATTGCCTACACGCGAGCATCACACAATGTGAACCAACAATATTAATACACCTTTGCTTGTAGGTCAAGCGAGCAACTGGATCCTACTATTCTCTTCCTAGTGATCTCAAAAGGAATGCATTAAAAGGGAAAAGCCGAAAAGCATTGAATTTTGTAGCTTTTCAATAGTCTATTTCTGAATTGTGTTCTTCAACAAACGATATTAGTACATCTGAAGAATATCTCACTCCATCAACTCCATTTCACCACCGGATCTTACCCTATGCTTCATGACCACTATTACCATATTGCGCGCTAAGCCTTCAAAGCTAGTGGATCAACCCTCACGTACGATAACTCTACTACTTATATACAGTAGTTTTGCCACCCAAGATTCACTGTCCTTTATATGCATGGACATCATTATGTGACCCAAGTAACCCGACTCCAGGCACCTAAATACAAAGTACCAAAACTAGACAACCAATGGATCTAAACCTGTACTGAACTGCTAATCCTATAGCACTCAGATAGCGAAGAACAACTTTCATGTTGAGTTAACCTCAAGTAACAAATAAGAGACCTCTCTGACTGATAGGCTGTACTTACAGGGAAATAAACTTCTCCAAATGAATGATAAGAAAAACTTTAGGTCTTGAAAACTTAAAAAACTGTAAGACCAAAATAAAAAATGCAATCTTCCTGAAAAACACAGAGAAAACAAACCTGGACCCCCATGTCATTGGCACAAAAAGACCTGCAGAAATGGCAAAAGAAGTTAAACGACATACCACATCCCATTTTTCACCTTTTAGTAAGACATGTATACTCGTTAGTTATCAGAAATTCATCCTAAGAAAATAATGAAAAAAAAATAAGCTTCTTGCTCCATCACTTATCTTTCAAGTATATCTTTTTGTGTAGGAGAACCAGAAGCCAGATAAGATTCCATTAAAAAAAAAAATCTGACAGCATTTCACGTATCATGCAAAAACAATAGCATTATTACCCGCCAATGGTAGGGTAAGAGGCCGGATGCACTACGCCTAGTCCAAGCCTTTTGAGAGACAGTTTCTATAGCCTAGTGCCATAATGAAAAATGCGACGAGAATGCCCTACTTCTCAGAGTAAGATAAGGAGTGAAGTGTTCCACTCACTTTGCTTATTTTCATCATATTCAGTCGCTTCCACTGCCTCGACGGGTTTTGTACAGTCATAGAAGGGATGAGATAAGACAAAAGCAGTAATCTACAAATCTATATTAAAATGTAATCTGATTTTTATTTTTACTGGCTTTGTGATGCAAGTTCGTCGGGTTTTATCCTTTAAGACTTACATTTTTGCGTTGCAACCAAGTAATTTACACTTTCGGAATATATACTATTGCTAACACATATTTTGCCTGAAAGGAAGTATTAATAAGTAATCGCATAAAAGGAAAGTCAGGAAACACAATATGAACAAAGAAAAGAAAGACAACACTTAAGAAACTCTTTTGGGTAATAAAATTTTTAGTATCTACACATAAATCTAAAAAATACATGGCTTATTTCGCGCAATAACTAACTAAATAATTTAAGGCGTACATCATGATCTAGACTATCAACAAGCACTTAGTTTTAACAGGCACAAGGTGCATCGAGGTCACTAGGACCCATGGAACAAGAGAAAGGTGTCGGGAAAAAGCATTTGCCTCATAAACACAAGACATTCTGTTGTTACAAGCAACACAGAATTTCAAAAACAAAACTTTGAGCCACGATACCTTTATTCGGTTTCAACGAGGACTAACAGGTAAAGGCGTGAAAGCTACGGATAATCCGGCAACAATAAGGACATAATACACGAAACTGGAATAAAAATATGGAAATCACATACAAGTGTATCTCACTAGCTACATCTTAACTACAAGAACTTTAAAGACCCGCGATGAAAAGAGTTTTTGCAGTCCTCAGCGTTACAAACTAAGCTAAATCTTCAACAATCTAACTGATACAAAACACCCAATTCTGCTCTAATTTATAAATATCAAAACTTTGCCAACATTTTAACCAACAAAATCCTACTTCCTCATTTCAAGTCAATTCCATACGTTCATTCCAAATTCCTCTCATATAATTCGAACAATCGTATGAAAATAACTCGAAAGATCGGATTACGTAGTCATCACATTCTCATTACCAAAAACATTCACAAAGATCCCTCCTTTTTTACACTAACACCCCAATTTTTCACTTCTCTTCACTAATTAACTCATTTATCCAAAAAATATCTCAAACTCTCAACTTTCCCAAATTTCATATCATCCCATTTCACCAAATATCATCACACTCCCTCCGTCCCAACTCCCGATCATTTGTTTACCTTTTTCTATTCTTTGCAAGGGGTATTTTAATCAAAGTAAACAAATGATCGAGACGGAGCGAGTATAAATCATGAATACAACATTAATAAGTCAACAAATGATCACTAACCCATTACTCAAATAGTAATAAAAACTCAATTAAATCACCCAACAAAATTTCCCATAATCTCATCAAACATAAAATAAACAATTAATTACATTAAAAAACAACAAAATCAAAATTAAAATTAAAATTAAAAAAACAAACCTAATAATCTTATCAAGGTAATCTGAAACAATTGATTTCCAGTAAGGACCCATAGCAGCAGTACCTTCAACAACAATAATAAGCTGTTTATCCGCCATTAATTTGTTAAAATTATGATTAATTAGAGCTTAATTACATTCAATTTAAGAGGGATCAATCCAGAAATGGGTTTTTCTGGGTTTTGTTTGATTGATTAATTAAATTAATTAATTAATTTTTGTTGAATGTTATTTTGTGTTGTTTCGAAGAATGAGTTTGTTTGTTTGTTTGTTAATGTCTGTTCGTCTTTTGTGGTCTGCTTTCTTATACTGTTTACAGACCACGCGCTCACCAAAGTATAACCAACACGATATATCAGTCGGGTCTCCCTTAAGACGGTCCTCTTAAAATACTTGTCTTAAACAAGATTTGTGCATTTTCAAAATGTATTTTCAAGACTCTGTATTTATCAATAAATTTCAGTGGACGTAAAGAATTAACGGATTTTCTAAAGATTCAAGTATAGTTAGTTTTTCGGTATTTTCGGTCTTCTTAGTTTTGTTCGGTGTATAACTTTACCTTATTAAGTTTTTTTTTTTTTTTTTTTTTTTTTTTTTTTTTTTGGTTGGTTTTTTTTTTTTTTTCCTTTTTTTATTATTACAGT
>JAYMSF010001158.1:0-12681 GCA_036897335.1 Silene vulgaris | reverse complement strand
ATCATAGCTTAGAATGCTTCAAACGTAAAGAACAAATCAAGATAGCTAAATAAACAAATAAAGAAGTCTTGACCCTTATGGATCATTACAAACCAATTCAGTTTAAAGCAAAATAAAAATGACAAATGGTCCAAATCACAAATAGATTAATGTAACAAGTACTAATTGGTGGCTGATAACGAGCGCCCCCGGGGCACTTGATAAGAATGATTCAGACATGCATAATTGTCTTAAAGCAATAAAATAATTATTTTGTGCATTTCATCAAATAAATAGCGGGCTCCGACTGGTTACCACAACCATCACGGAAAACAACCACGGACTCCCCCACCTTGAACTCACCCCAAAACTACCGAATTACTGATTATTTTAAATACCGACCACCGCCACCGTACTCACCCTGAATACCGTAGACTACATCTGCCAGCACTCAGCACAACTGAATCTTCAAAGTCGATCATCAATCTTTGATTTTACCGAATCTTACCATAAACCTCAACCAGGTGTCCAGGTTACCAGTGGATCCAAAACAGGCTAATACCCTAGGAAGGGAAGGGTGAACCCGTTCGGGAAAATCGTCAAAATAGTATCGGAGTCCTTACCATCATGCTGTATACCGTCGGAATCATTTGACACCCTATTAAGGGAAGACTAAGCCCAATACCAACTGAATTTAAAAGAAAAAAATCAAGTAAAAGTTCACGAAAAAGGGGCTTGGTTGGGATTTCCGGTGCTGCATATCATTTTTCCGGATAGCCTTATTGACGATGTGGAGAAATAAACGTATCATGAAGTAATTTTATACAGGTATGGTTGGGTAAGGGATGAGAGAAGGTGAAGTCTAAAGTTGTCAAGGAAACGGAACTACGGAAGTATGGAACAAGAAGTCAAGAACTCCGTATATTGCGGGCTTGCAGTTATTAAATATGGGGAAAATAATTATTAGTGACTAGTGAGCAGCACGTAGTTAGGCGGTTAAGGGGCAGATTCGTAAATTCGTATTGCTTAACAAATGCCCCCGGGGCGCTTTTTATCTTTTGCCTAATTAAATTTACATATGTTAATTTGATACATACAATAATGATAATTAAGATGAATAGTTGATCAACTATAAGGAATTGGTTAATTTTTGAGGAGAATGAGATAAAGGGAAACTTGTTAGGGTTTTTTAGGCCTCGTTTGGTTAATACGTGAATCAAATTTACGTGTTAATTTGCAACGCACGATAGTTTAATTCTTACATCAAATTCACATGAATTATCGAAAATCGCTTGGTTGTCGTGTTTGAGTTTCATTCTTCTTGGAGTTTCCAATGACCATGGTGGGTAGGTAGTTAAATTCTCTCATCATGTAGGAATTGTACATTTCTTGGAGTTTGAAATTCCCTCATTTTACAAAAAAATGAGGTACCAAACAACCTATAAAAACCGCAATTCATGGGTATCATGAATTTGGTGGACAACCAAACAAGACCTTAAAAGAAGCGTATCATATGGAAAAATGTCCATAAAAAAAAGTGGAACTTGTCCATAAAAGAGCAACTACGAAAAATAATACGGAGTTTCGAAATAATTCGACACCGCCCAAATACCCAACAATAAATTTCACTTGTGATGAATATATCCGTCACAAGACCCACCCAATAATACTCTCTATCCTATCAAAGTTTACCCAAAATTAAAGGCCAAAATTTCTGGGCTTCTGAAATTCTATTGGACCAACTCCATTATCCCTCGCAACAATTTTCAATTTCCTTATCTTCAGCCTTTTTTCTTCAAGCTTTCTATTCTCAGAAAATCAACATTCATCAATTAATTCGTCACTGTAACTCCTCTCTTTAATCTTCACTAATTACTGTATTAATCATGTTATCAACCTTTTGCTGCAGCAATTTCTTGATTCATCCAAATTTAAATTCTGCTTCAATTTCAAATTCTTTGATTAAAAGTATAAGTTCACTTAAACCCCATCAAATTTCTGAGCTTCCTCTTTATAATACTGCTATAAAGTTTAATTCTTGCAGTAAAAAATTACCATCAAATTTTAGATGTTATAATGCTAGAAATAATTCTGGGGGTAATCCTCAACCCAAGGTAACACTTAATTTTAATTGTAATTTGTAGGAAGGAATTACATTAATTCATTATTGTTATTGAGTTTTTTTGTTTTAGGTTTGTGATTTTTGATGTTATATGGGTTTGTTTTGTGATCATTTGATGTCTCAATTTTGCAACTTTAGTAGCTATTAAGTGTAATTTTCATCTTGGGTCATTCGGAAACGGCCTCTTTGCGTTGCTAACACAAGGGTAAGACTGCGTAAATCCGACCCTCTCACCTTGGAGATTGGGGGAGCCATTTAGTGTGAAAGTTATTTGCTTTAGTTGTAAAGGGGTTTTGTTTGTGGTTAGATTGATGTGGGTTTCAATTTTGAATCGTTTTTGCTTACATATATGATATATATGAAGGCATGGAAACATTAATTCGGCCGCAACCGTTCGCTTAATCTCGTGGGATAGAAGGAAGTGTTGTTCTGTTGATATATATGAGTTGGAAGTAGTCTCACATTTGAATGGGCTGAGTTGTATTGTACTTGCAGGAGCTTTGGGATGTTGCTAAATTTGTGCTTATATGTTTTGAGATAATTCAATTGATATGAGGAAATTCAATGGATTGTGTGCTGTTTTACAGGAAAGTGGACTGGATTGGCCGATTCTAAAGCGGTGGGATGTGCCATGGCCATGGCAAACGATTTCTCTTACGTCTCTTGCTTGTGGATTAAGGTTGTTTTCATCTCTCGACCTTTCTGAATTTGAATTTATGACTTTATGTGTTAAAGCTATTAGGAGTTAAATGTAGTTTGTCGTAGCTTGTGGCTTGTGAGGTAGGAAAAAACAGACGATTAGCTGCTCGAGAATGGTGAATTTTGGTAATGGTATTGGAGGACATTGAAAGTTGACACAATGCCACTTACCTATATGTCTAAGAAGTATGGAGATCATGATTTACCACTTATCTTTTGCTTGGCGGTGAAATGAAAAAAACCATGTACTGGTAGTAGAAGAATTAAAAAGATATGCATGATGATGGGAGGTTGAACTTTTAAATGTGATTTACGCTACTGATGGTGGACTCATAAGCCATTCATACCAGTTACTCTCTTAAGTATTTATTTAAGTCTGAAGCATGATTTTTCATTTGAAAACCAAGTAGCTTAAATGAAGAAAGTCCAGCTAATGATTTTTCCAGGCAGTTTTGTAGTGACGGGATTGGTACTAACTCAAGCATTGCCATATCTTGGAGTTGAAGTTGGAGATTTGACATTGGATGAAAAGGCAGAGCTTCTCTTTGTAGATCAAAGGTAAAAGTTTAAATGCACTCTTTGGATTGATTTAATCACTGATGTTGATCCAAACTTATAATAGAATTTTCTTACGAACTTTGAAACATTGAAAAGTTGCTTCTGTGAAAGCACCACCGAAGTATGTTAATGTTTGTGCCTGACACTAGAAAGAACTTTTTGATCATTGCGGCTTACTTCTGCAGTGTCTTAGAGTTGTTCTTGCTTAGCCGATTTCCATATGGGATTTTATCGCTACTTTTCTGCAGTGTCTTAGAGTTGTTCTTGCTTAGCCGATTTCCATATGGGATTTTAATGCCCATGAACACCACCACACTTTTTCAAGTTGTTGGTAATGACTTTCGTCAAATTCTCGCTCAGGCATGACATTTAAAAAAAAAAAGAAATTTCATCACTAGTGAGCAAAGTTTAGCTGTAGTATGTAGCTAATATGATTGCTTAGTGATCATCCTAAAATAAATGTAGTATGACCTTTGTTATTCATACTCGGACTCGTTTAGAAGTATTTGACACGGGTGCATGTCCAAGTGGCGACTCGGCCATTTGTATGAAACATATTTTGGCTTAAAATAAGGCGTTGAAATGTCATACTCTTGTCTGAGAGCCGGACACGGGTACGTGGCAGAATCAAAAGAGTTGGAGTAAATAAATTATTGGAATTGCTTTTGTTACATCCTGTTATGATATTCATCTTTAATTAGAAAGTCAATATTATTCACAATTCCCTCTTAAAGCTTCTTTCCACTGCCAGATAATTTAGTGAATTCCGTCCCATGCAAGCATAATTTTAGCCAACTTGAATCCTCAAATAATTTCAATTCCAAGTGGGAGATTTTTCTAACTAGTATGATAAGAGATCATTGATAATGTATTGAATTTTTATCATGCTCTGTATATCTTTTTAATTTTGTGGTCTCTTCAAATCTTTTGCGCAGCTTAACAACAGCAGCAGTGCTAGCCGTTCTTTTCAGTCTAACCAAATCTTTCCAGCCACTTCCTGATGATGATTTGTATCGATATGGTACTTCTTTATCACTTTATCCAGTACTGTTTTAACTAACTGTGGATGTTTTTTTTCCCTTTCTCGTGTTGGATGGTGATTTCCTTGATTATTGCCAAAACTATGCTATTGAAGCAAAATTTTACCTCTTTTTTTTTTTTCCTCTTTTTAAAACTTTTTATATGTTGCGAGACTGTGATATTTTGAAAATAGATTAATTAGATTTTAGGTGTATTATGATTGAGGCCTTAACATATTAAGATTTTCTTTTCATATTTTCTCAGCGATTTTTTTTGTCCGCGACTCAGCTGTATTCATGGTATATGTGCCTATATGGAATGAAGTAATCATATCTTGAATGAATGCTGTCAGATTTGAGAGAACCTTTCAATCTACAAAAAGGGTGGCTCTTATGGGCTGGGATTGGTCTTGTTGGTGCACTCGGAGCCATTGCCTTGACCGGAGTGGCGTTATCTTTCTTTAGCAGTGAGAGCCCCAAAAGAGAGGTTAAATTTATTTGCTGCGCAATTTTAATACTGTTTTCACTTGTACCTAAGTTGCTTCATGGATATAACTCTTGAGTTTTGATGTTACCCTCTCGTTTCAAGATATATTACTCGTGTGCATTCGAATGTCATTGTAATAAGTTTTGGGGTTTTGGTGGCCAACACGCCAAGTGACCATTTTCTATCTCTTCTCTTACTCTTGTGTAATTGATTTCAGACTGATGCTTTGGTCCAGTTGCTCCCGCTGATTGGATCATCAAGTATCAGGTAGTCTGCTAAAAACCCACTTTTCTCCCTTGTTTTATAGTCGCTGAAATCGGGTAGTTGTGTAAATATGTGTCTTTGTAGCTTGAAGATATCTACTCGTGTCAAGAAAAATCGGTGCGTCTTAATTAATTGCTTTATTTCTTATTGTTTTCAGCACAGTCTGCTTGCTAGGAATCACTGGCGTCCTTGCTCCGGTTCTTGAAGAAACTGTGTTTCGTGGATTCTTCATGACGTCAATGACCAAATGGTATACTCAAGTCAAAAGTGACTACTCAACTAAGTTCTCTTAATTATGAATTAGCTTTCTTATTACAAAATGCTATACACTCGAGTGTTTTTGTAATCATCTTCTTATGTGGCTGACAGGGTTCCAACACCAATTGCCGTGGTTATTAGTGCTGCAGTATTTGCACTTGCTCACTTAACTCCTGGAGAATTTCCTCAATTGTTTGTTCTTGGTATTTCCTCGTTCTCTCTTTCAATTTTGTTTTTAGTTAAATGCCCGCTTGAGCCAAACACTAGCATGCACAATTAAAGCCTTTTAAACAATTGTCGGTACTCAATTATATGTTTGATTTAGATCTCGTTCCCATCCAGGTGTTGCATTGGGGTTGTCATACGCTCAGACTCGAAATTTGCTGACTCCAATCACAATTCATGCTCTCTGGAATTCCGGTGTTATACTGCTGCTTACTTTTCTTCAGGTACCCATTATATTCCTCCTCCACTTGTTTGTTTAAGAAAACACTTCAGTCGAACTGTGCACTTTGGATTCATGTGTACAAATATTATTTTTCTGTAAAATCCTTCTGTGTGCGCGCGCTTAAGGAAGTAATGGCTCTCAGCCTAAATGTGGATGTAGTTTTTATGAAATCTGTCACTTTGGATTAATGATTTGCTGAGGTTGACTTGAGGGATCAAGAACGGTTATGTGTGACAGGGTAAGGGGGTAGGATACAGTCATATCCTAGACGGTTTGTGGATACCAATAAACTGTCAGTTTATGTATTAGCATAATTAGTTTAACGACCCATTTTCGTCTCCATCGTTCCAAAGACGAGAGAAGAAAATAATTTGTCATCCCTATTTTTCTGTTTTGCTATAAAATCCTTCTGTGTGCGCTAACTCGGTAAGTGCTTAAAGAACTGTTGCGTGTCCCCGGCTAACGGAGTACTATATTGTCTTATCCTAATAGACTGTATCCAGATCACTGATAATAAGGACGTGCCGTGGCCCATGGGCACTTCAAGGGCATGCCAAGGGTACACCATGAGTATCCCAAGGGCTACGATTGACTCCCCACTATTTAATCGTAGCCAAAGACAATAATGGAAAATAATTTTTTCGCTTATTTCTGTAATGAACTAATGATGGATGATTAACTTTTTTCACAGCTCGAAGGCTATGATATCAAGGAATTGTTGCAAGCATCTCAATAGTACAAGGCCAATCTAACCTTCTAGTCAGAGTCAGGTATATTTTGCTTAATGCTGCATCGCCTTTTAACTGAGGGATCAGCTTACAAATACTTATACGCGGCAATTACTCATTGTACTAAGAATCATTAAATTGAAAATCTTGTAATCTATGAGGGCGATGGCATTGAGCTTATCATAAGACATTTTTTATACAAGAATTGGCGAATGGCGATCATGGTTTTTTGATCACTGAACTCATAAAACCCGAATATCAGGTTGAAATATTATTATAAATCAAATAAACGTTACGGAGTAAGAAATTATTTTTCATCGTACAATAGAACGGTCTTACATAAAAGTTGTTCACTACAACTCAATATATAATCTTCTTTTTATTATTATTATTATTATTATTATTATTATTATATGCTGCTGTATTATTCTCCCATCTGCACGGGAATTTGCACGCGTCATGACCTGCCACCACAAAACACGACAGATTATTGCTCTCGAGTCCAAATTTAAGATATGTGCGTAATTACTACTTCCTACGTTCCAATTGTTTCTCTTTGGTTAAAGTGTGTATCACAAATAATAAAAAAGGTAAATAAATAATTGGGACGGAAGGAGTATCGAGTCCATTATTATACCACACCATATTATCTGATTTCACATATTACTTGTACTTAAGAAATCAATTAACTAGGCGAATTGAGTCTTACTTGGATCGGAGTGATATACTAATCCAACCCCGTCAAGATGGCAATCGCCTGTAGCGACATACCAACTATCGAAGACATAAGAGGCGGTGGCCTTGAGATTATTTGGCACATAACATGGTCCTCCCGGTTGTACGGGTTCACATAACTTGGGATTTTGGCCGCAACAAGCATCAAGTTTTGCCTGTATCAACTGGTCCGGCGCAGCTCCATTTGTGACGCAATAAAAGCAATAATCAAATGCTACCACATATGCAACAAGATGAAGAAAAGTTAATTATCATCAATATTTGTGATCAGATATTTTTTATCACATTTTGTTGTTATATTCTAATTTAATATAAAATTTAGGAAATTAAATATTTCGAATGTAAACTACTTGGATATTGTACAAGTTTTTTTTACTAAAAATATAATTAAACAATGTTTTGTTTTACGTGTTGTTGAGATGTATAATCGTATATTTGTGTTTGAATTTCTAAAATTAAAATTAAGATACATAAAAGCGAGATCATTACCGGCCGATGTAATTTGAGCTGTGAACAATAAAACGAGGCAAGCAAACACAATGTGAGGCAAAGGCCTAGACATCTTCAACGTTTAATATTAAAACACAAAAACTTAAAAAGAAGAATAAGAATATGCTCAATAGATATGTGATCAACCAAGGATATTACTCAGTATTTAAATAGTAGTTATACAATATACAAAAGCAGAAATTAATCCACGTACATCTATGTCGATTTATATCTTTATTTGGTCTAAATCCCTAAAGATCATGTATTTGATAACATGGTAAATAATCAGGTTTTTGTGTGTTATTGGATAGGTGTAGTTTCCGGGTGCTTTTTAGATTTCGAGTTTGTTACTCTCGGCCAGTCTTTGGTACCTTACCTGTATATTAAAGGTAGCGGCTGCAGGTCCTCCCGTCACGAAAAAAAAAAAAGATATACAAGTAGACCGATAATCAAAATTTTCAATATTCTTTATACAAATACACATCAGGAAGCAAATCAATGTGGTTACGTTTAAGGATTATACCATTATATTAATATGGAATGAAATCGAGTCCAGCTAAAAAAACGAGTCTTACTTTGATCATACATAGTATATGATCCGGCTCCCCCGAGTTTGCAATCAAATCCAGCAACATACCAACTGGTGAAGACATAAGAAGCTGTTTTCCTTAGATCATTTTGCACATAACACGGCCCTCCGACTTTTATTGGCTCGCATAAACTTGCATTTTGCGAGCAACAATAATCCAATTTTGTCCGAATCAACTCGTCCGATGCATCTTTATTCGCTACACAATAAAAACAAAAATCTCACCCTACAAGTAACCATGAAAAAGAGATTTATAAATTGTAAATAGTTAACTTTCATTAGCGGATTATTTGATTATATATACCTTGTCTATAATATTATACCGTGTCTTTTAATTGACTTATAAATAAAAAGTTGTCCTTAAAAGTGTCGAAACAACAATTAGTTTGGTAAATAACATTATAAAAGCAAAACAAATTCAAGTCTGCATGTTTTTTTGTAGATAAAGGATAAATAAATGTTTGAGACGGGAAATGGACAATGAAGTACTTTGTCGTTGGTATACATAAAAGATGAGAAATAAACTAATTACTGGCCCCCTGTAAAGAGTAAAACGAGGCAAATAAACAGGACGTAAGGCAAAACCCTAGACCTCTTCAATGTTCGACAACACAAGAAGAATATGATCAACAGATCGGATACATATGATCAGCCCTTTCATAGCATTGTTTGTATCGATTTCTTTCGTAAATCTTAAAATGGTAGATACTGAATTTATTAGCTAATTAATTAGGAGTACCTATTATCCGTCCATTACTATATGGTCTAATGGTCGCATGTGTCACACGATCACAGTGGCGGAGCCAACATTCATAGTTAGGGAGTGTAAAATCTCAGCTGGGACGAACGAGTAATGCCCTAAGAAAAAATTGAAAAATTCTCGAACTATAATTGAAAAAATGCCGAATTTATAATAATCTCAAATCTTTGTGTTTGACATCGACATCTATCCCATCATTGGCAATAATCTTCCATTACAATTTCACCTAACCACACCATCATGATCCACTTACAATTACAACTACAATTTTTTGTTTTCATAATCACATGGACGATTTGACAGAATTTAAACCTAGGTCACGAGCACTGCCTCTCACGACTTTACTGCTAGTTGACATCTGCAATCACAATTTCTTTGTACCTGTACCTCTTAGCAACCATTAATTAGAAAGTAGACCAAATTGAAACAACTCAATATAGCTAACAAGTAGTAGAACAAATCCAATCTACCTTGATTCAAGTCATCGGTTAACCAATTCGGCTTACCATGCTTAGCCGTAAGCGCATGAACCATGCTCACAAGTGTAGCACTCAAGTAATTAGCTGCTGCGAACGAGCAAAAGGCCAAAGAAGTTGCCATGCTAGGCATATTCTCCGGGAATTGCTTGTTGAAAAACTCAATTTGTGCTATTAGACTAAACGCCTCGGATAATCCCAACACGGCCAATTGTGGTACCAACCACATTATTGACATATTCTTGTGGTGATTATTAGCCACGTCGCGCCTTCTTTGCTCAACTAGACCCGATATAACCATGGACACGATAGACAACACTAGACCGATCCCCAATCTCTGAAGCAAGCTAATACCCTCTTCGTGTTTTGTGAATTTACGAAGCCTAGGGAGGACAATCCTATCGTAAATTGGTACCCATATGCCTAGGGTAAGCATGGACACGACTATTATAGAGCCCGGTGGGATAAGGAATTTCGGTCCAATGTGTCGATTCATTAGCATGGCTTGTGACACGGTTATGGTTGGTTGTTGAGCCGTCGATATAGAGCAAATTATACATGATGCCCAAATTGGGAGCACTTTTATCAAGCATTTCACCTCTTCTATGTGTTGAATGCTGCATAAAGTCCATCTACTTGTTTGTTTTGGTGTACCATCTAGGTTGATCTCGCCGTCTAGTATTATTCCTGCTTTGTTTAGGAAGCTAGCAAGAAAAAACCGTAAATGATTGAATCCCAGACGGTTTCATACAAAAAGGAGTACGAGCACAATATTTTTTACTCCCTCCCATTCAACAGGTTCTTTACGTTTTTATTCTTTTGTGAGGAATATGTTAAATGAAACGTAAAGAATCTGTTGAATGGGAGGGAGTAATACAGTAAGGATTTGAACTCGGTTTAAAATTACCTGAGTTGATCTGTAAGTGGTAGCTTTGAAACGACAACTCCAGTCACCGGTGGATCATAAAACTTCCCCTCCTTGACATCACCTGGAAGTTCAAGGTGACGTTTCTTGTACACGGCCACAAAAACTCGAAAAATGTTTAAGAAAACACTATCCTGAGGCTTAACATACACGTACAATCTCGTCCCAAATAAGAACAGGATTATGGAACAGAACATGAGAATAGCAGGAATGCCAAAACCCAAAACCCAACTAACCGAGTCTTGAACATAGACGACCGCGGTTAGAGTTAATACAACAACAAGAGAAAGAGTTGTGTAATACCAACTGTAGTAGCTATTGATTCCTCTTCTTCCTTTTTCGGTGGCCGGATTAAATTGGTCTACACCAAATGGTATGCTGCATGGTCTTATACATCCTGATCCTATGCTTAGTAACCCGAAACTTAGTATCAAAACACTTAATTGTTGCTTGTTTGGCTTTGAACATGAGCTTATTAATGATTGTTGTATTTGATTGTTTCGGTCGTTGTATCGACACCATTGTGGTTTTAGGCTTGGTATCCAAGCTGTTAATGTTAGGGTAAGAATTCCCTGTAAAATGTTACGAGTAATTATTAAAAGATATGCGCACTTCGTTCAAATAGAAACATTAGGCATAAAATACATTGTTCTTTGGTAATATATTTATTCATATTAGCAATGAAACGGATATTTTTGTCTTAAATAAGAATTTGTGTACCAGGAAAGAAGCGAAGGAACCAATAAGAATAGCCCAAAAGCGGCCAATGTAGGCATCAGAGATGAATGCACCGAGCAACGGTGCAAAATTGGCAACTCCGTAGTAGACGTTGATCATGGTTGCAGCCACCACTTGGTCCAAGTGATATTCCCGTCTCATATACACCATTATGTTGGCTACTACCCCTAATGTTGCAAGCCTCTCAAATGTCTCATTTCCTAAAATTACACACTTAAAATCAAATCTTTGTATGACATATAATGGTCGATTAAATGTATTATCTAATTAAAGTAATACGGAGTAAATGAGTAATAACGTCGTTTTACCCGGCTCATATTCGGATAAAACCGGATGGTATACACCCGAAAAAGACTGTTTACATGTCACTAAATATACCCAAAACATATTAATTTCTGTAAAAAAAATTAAAAAAGTTGAACAAAGAAAGAAATTGAACCTAAAATATAAGGCATGGTTTTCCATCCTCTTTGCTTCCTTTGAATTGATTTCATTGTTTTTATGTCATCCTCACTTTCTTTATTATGAGAGGAGATTATTACCTCTTCTTGCTTGGTGTTCATGATAATTGAGTAAATTGGTACGTAAATACTCTTTTACAATGTTGCTCTTGATGAAATGACGTTGAAGTTTAATGAAATTCTCCCCGGGGATAATATATACCAAACATATGCTACTTCAAATAATTAGTGTGGAGTATTCGACACGTGATGTTTATGTATTCTTATCGAAAGATTTAGAAGACTTGGTTTATAAATGTGGTCAAGTATTAGAAATAATTGGGTTATATATAAATGAGTTTAAGCACACAATTATTGTGACAAGTCTATTGGCCGATCTAGATATTTATAACATTGTTGCATTTTTAGGTACTAAACCTAACCACCTCTGATTAAGTTAGAATAACAAAGTAATTGATTTAAGTGTTTATGGGACAAATTTCCTTAAATTTACGTTTTCAAGGGGGTGGAGTGAGTGCATCTGATTGACATCAACACGTCTATAACTTCATTATAATTTAGAAATAAATAATGCGGTGTCTTTATTATTTGTTTTCATTTTCATTATTTTGTGAAGGATAATTTAATTAATTATAAATATAACAAATGATTAACATGTAGGGAATACGGAGTATAATTTTATGTACGAAGTAGTAAAAGAGCATATTAAATTATAACTCTAGTTTTTGTTAATATTATTTTTTAGTTAAAGGTGGTGGTTGTTAATCATTTTGGAATTAATGTTCTGATGTTGTTGTTGTTGTTGTTGTTGTGGTTGTGATTGTGTGTTTAATCCTTGTAGCAAGCAATATATTTATTCAATACGAAGTACTTCGTATAATTTTACCATTTGTTTTATAACACATTAACCAATCAAATAAGTTTTTTTTTTGTAACTAATTAAAGT
>JAYMSF010001157.1:0-12682 GCA_036897335.1 Silene vulgaris | reverse complement strand
ATAAAACCCGAATAATCCGAAAATGGAAATAGGGAAGAATATAGTGGATGAGAGGGAGTATAATCTAGTTTTTCTTATTCTAGTGGCGGGAGATCCATTCGGTTTGAAACTGACTATAACTTTTTGTACTCCCTGCAAGAGTTATGACCGATCAACCATTTTTAACCGATAAAATCTATTGAGTATATCTCTTGGCTACGACTTCAAAATAAAACGAATAACCGGAAAATACATTACAAGGTTGCCCTTGATGACATGTACCACAACACTCCTATATAGGGAGTCAAATCGGGAACCTCTCAAATGTCAACGTTTTGAGACACTCCCGCACTCCACTACCCTTAAACGACATTAAAATTCTTGCAAAACCTTACACTAGAATTTGATAACTCGAATAAAAACGGAATAACTTGAACTGCGGACAAACACAAACAAATATCCGAAGAAAGACGACAAAACCAAAACCGATATTTGCTTCCTACTGACAAGCAAACTACCAAAAAGTACGAGTATTCCACATTTCCACTCCCTTATCTCTTACCACCTCCAATTTCTCCGGTACACTGCATAACTAAACTTACCTTCATTCCTTCATCTTCCTTCTCCAATGGCGGAAACATGATTATATTCAACAATCTCAGCATCTATCAACAAACACCATGATATTTGACGGATTTCTCCAAAGAAAGCTAGCTTCCTTATTACGCCCATGGCTATCACAGGAACCAGTTTACGAGGTCAAATTAGGGTTCTTCCGTTCTGTAATTGTAATTAGGGATATTCGCTTCGACGCCGATATTTTAAACGGACTTATTGATGGCGGAACTGCATTGCGCTTGTTGTTTAAAAGTGTGGTGATTGATGAAGTTGTTATTCGCGTTTCGCACTGGTCTGCTCCTGCTTTCGCGATTGATGTTCGCGGCGTCAATGTTTCGCTATTCGTTGAGTGCGTAATTCTCACTTGTCTATTTTATTTGGTTCAATTTTAGTGTTTTTTAATTAATTGGTGAATGCTGAATTTGGTGTGATTGTTGAATTGGATTTGGTTGTTGAAGGAGAGGAGCCGTGTCGAAACGAGTTGATGAATCACTTGATAATTACCTAGAGAACAGAAAGAGGAGCATTTTGGCACAAATTGATCCTCAGGCATGTTTATTGTCTCTTTTGAATTGATTGGTAACTTTAACCATTAATCTCTCCGGATATATGTATAGTATATTGTCGAATCGTCTCGTTTGGATGAATAACTTGAGTTGTGATTATTGTATATTGCGAGAAATTAGGAGTCGAAATTGATTAGCTAAAAGGGACAATATGCATGGGGTGGATGGAGTGTGTTATTAGTTTATTCTTGCATAAGACTGTATGAGCCCAGAAGTTTTGCTTATCAGCTTCAGAAGGTGCAATGTAGCTTTGAATAATTTCCATAGAGTCTCGTTTAAGAATTCGTATGTTGCTCCGACTAGAATACTGTAATGTTTGATTAGTAGCTTATCAGTTGCTTTTGCATAAGAGTTGGTTAGTCTTGTTATTGTTAGCTGGAAAACATTTAAAATAGTTGTCGTTAGGACAATGGAATTTAGATTCTGATAGAGTAATGCTAAATCAAATAATGATGAAGTAAGACATTTATGTTTAGAATGATACTAAGTATATTAGGTTAGCTGAGTTAAAACGAGGAAGTAATTCATGAATATTGCAGGGAAGTGCATTGCATGAAAGTATAGAGAGAATGATGATGACTGCTTCTCTGAAAACTGGGATTAAGGATTCCATAACCAATCTGGTACTTGCCCATTGCTGTTTACATTTCCATGATGTACGTGTGCGGGTGGAGTATCCTGTTTCTGATGACACGTTTTCTTGGTTATGTTATTCAAGGGAGCTTAGTGTGGATTCTTCACATGAGAAAATAGGGTGCTTATTTGGTGGGATTATTGGTTTACTTTTTGTACCATTCAGAGAGACTTCTTTCAATCTTGAAGCTAGTGAGCTGGATCTAGGAGCCGAGACAAAAGCTCATAGTAGCTGTGTCCTTTCTTTTATAAATCCATGTGTTGACATTAGAATGAAAGATCTTCATCTTGTAAACTTGGTGCTTTCTGTACCAGAAATAAACTTTTCGCTTTCTTCTAGTCAACTTCAAATGGTTCAGGCATTTAGCAACCTTCTCAGCATAGAGTGTAAGCATATTAGAAGTGGCAGACTGCTTTGGAAAATTGTCAGGTATAATATTCACCATGTCCTGCGACGCCCTAAATATGCGGTGTACAAAATGGTGCTTGATGCACTAGTTTGGTTGCACCTTGTTAAAGAATATCAGACTTTCCTGTCATTGGTTGGATACCCTGAACACCGACCGAGAATAAAAACTGGTATGAAATTCTTCAGAGCAGCTGATCAGCAATGGCAGAGGATTTCTCAGAAAGAAAAAACTGGACTGCCAGTGGAAGCTGTTGCTAGTGCAAGGCGGGTCGCCCGTCATAGAGCAGCCCGGAAAGCACCTTGTGACGAAATTTATGATGTGCCTTATGTGAACAACGACTTCAGTATTTTCTGGAGGATCTTCTTGCCACTGTTGGTTTTATGGCGAGTAACTCTGGATAGTTTTGAGAATTTCTGGACATTTGTCCTTCTGCGCATGACCCCATCCATAGTTGATCGATCTAAGATGACGTCTACTGTCGTCGATCCAAAATGCTGCTTCCATCTGAGTCTCGGGAAGGTATCGGCTACTTTTTCTCTTAATGATGGCTGTTCCATTTCCAGAAAAACAAACTTGAAGGAAAGGACGTCTAAGACAGATTTGATTTCATTTTTTCTGGTTGCTAAAGAATTTCTCTTAAGCTATGAAGAGGGCATATGTGAGCAATATATATCCTTTTCTGTTGGATCCTTGAAAATTACATCAGCAGCAGTTTCCCATGACTCAAAAAATAAAACTAGGTTAGGAAACAATCATGATCTCAGACAGAACACTAAAGAGAATCAAGCTGGCTCAAAAGCAATCGCTTGGGGGGAACCTGCTCTGATTAGTTGCCATTCAGAGATAGGAGACATTGAACATGGGGACCTTCCCGACTTGAAAGAATTGTCAGGAGAGATTGGACTTGCTTGGAATCGGATGAAGTCAAGATTTCAAGGAAGCAAGAGAGGCGATAAAGGAAATCCGTGGGCAATTTGTAGCATCCACACTTCCTTGTCTTATCAAGGCATTAAAGGTTCTCATCCTGTGGTTTTGAAGTGCAATTTTATGGTAGGAAAGCTTAACTTTGCGTTAGATTATTCAGCAGTAATATCAATTGCCGCACTCAGAGAGCAGATGCAGTATGCTCTATGCCAGGTAAATGGTTCACTGGGTTCTACAAGAAACATCCGGGACATACAGAAAATAAATTTACAGAGAATCAATAGCCCTGATACCTTGACATCCCTTATTGAGGGATTGAAAATTAAATTGTTCAATTTGCTTCCTGATAACCACATTGAAGTGAATGGTGTTGTCGCTGGTCCTCGGGTCCAAATATCTCTTAAAAACGAGGGTTTTGCAGGTAGCCCTTCAGAGCGCAATGCTTTGCGTGTTCCTGATGTGATCAACTTTAAAATTGATGTATACAGCAGTTATTTTGCTGTTCAGCCAACTGCAATGTCTACAATTGCACCAGGGGAACATCAGACACCATCAGATGGTTTTGAATCAGAATTGTCTAAGATGCAGGACAACATGATGGGTGGGTTTCATGTATCAGGCAATGTAGAATATGTTTCAAGAGGCCAGATTTCACACTTGTATTATTTAAGACTAGGTGGTTTAAGTGCATACTTGGAGAATTCGTTGGAAGATGATCAGATGCAAGTTCTATTACTGAAGCCTGTCACAGCTAAGTTTCCGACAATCAGGTTGATGGCTTTTGTCTTTGCTGTTTTTTCTGTTTATACCTATATTTTAAAGCACTTGTTCCCTTTACTATAGCTGTTTATTTTAGGAGCATGTGATGTCACTAGTTTGGGCAATGGAACTCAGAGGTAGCTTTGTTATTAATTCTCCCATATGAAAGAGAGAGTGAAAACATAATATCTGGAATATATACTCGTGGATATTCATGTGCTATAATATTGGTCAATGCCGGTTGAGGAAGTTCATTCTAATGACATCATGGATAATGAATGACATTTGTGTTTTTATGCTATGCCAACACTCGACAAAGGATAGTATATTTTTGTAGTTTAATGCAGTTATTTATTTGCTTTGACAAAATGTCCATATTTTATGGCGAGTCCATTGACATAGTGATTTCAAAAATCACCGTGCCGTTATGCCTTAGTTTAGATGGTTTATTGCTTTTTTTAAAGCTGCTCGAGGTCCATAGAAAAGCTCAGTTTTCTGATATCTTCCCCCACCCTTTGAGATGTTCTATATTAACTTTGTATCCCCATTTTCCTTTACGCAGATGTTTGCCATGTATATTTCAGGGATTATTTCTACTCATTTGGTAGATCTCTTGTTGCATCTTCCCTGTCCTTACATGGTGTCATGTCTGGAGCTACTGGTTTATTCTATATGGATGAGCTGTCTGTGATTTCTCAGGTATAGACTAATAAACCTATTCCACCATCCATGCTAGTTGATCTTCATCTGTTTTCACTTTGTTGCTTTGTCGTTGGCTATATAATAGTTAAAACAATTCTGTTTAATTGCGCTTCCATAATTTCGAGGGGAAGCATCTAAAACTCTTGATATTTAGGATTTGGTGAGAACCTCTAACCCAGTGAGATGTGTGAGAATTGCACTTGCAGTTAGTTTGGAAACAAATCAATGGCTAAAATTATATCTGAAAACCCCCAACTTCCCTCCATCCCCACCTTTTCTCACCCCCTCTCCCACCATAAGCTAACCACTTCCAGCCGGCCGGCAGCTCGGCTATCTTGAACGACAGACCGGCTGTCACATTCCAGCTTGTTCCTCCTCATCGGCAGTCGGTTCAATGTAAGGTTGCATGGTTTGTGGTTCCAACGTCCCTCACTCACTCCCTTCCTTTTCCTCTCTTTCTCCTCTTTTCCTTCTCTATACACCAACCTTTCCTATGCTGGGGTCATCTTCTCTTTCCTCCTCTTGCATACCTCTGTTCACCTCCTTCCCACAACTATCTACCGTACCTTTGACTCCCCTCATCCTTCCTCCCATTCCTCATGCCTTAGGCACTACCGGGCCCTACTCTTGTATCTCTTTCTTTCTATCCACTGCGATGAGGTGGCCAGAAATCGGGGTGCACCGGCTAGACTGGGGGCAGATCGGATGCACTTAACGAGCTGGTGAGCTGGTCAGATGGCCGGAAGAGTGGTGGCATGTGGTTTGGTAGCGGATGAGAGTTTAGGGATTTTGAGTGGAGGGAGGTTAGGGTTTGAGTTAGGTTAGCTAGTCTCAGATCTAATATTGGCCATCAATCTAATCTAATGGTAAAGAAGAGTTCTCATGGTCTCCCCAAGTTAAGGTTCTCACCGCATTCTAATCTTCTTGATCAATTGTCTAATTTTCTGGCAGGTGGTGGAAAGCTTGTTTACTGCAGCATTAGTTCCGGCGTCTTCCTCCTCTACTTCCGAAGATGTTCAAAATAATCATGCGATGTTGGAGAATCAAATATTGCAGCCTGTATTTTTGAATGAGGAGATACACAGTGGAAGTAGTGAAGGGGAAACTTTAACCTTAGAAAGTGAACTCTTCTCTATAAGAGCGAGCGTTGAACTGGTTCCTTTTGATATTATCCTTCATAACTCCAGGAATGTCGCAGAGAAAAGTTTTTTTCCTCTGCTTTTAGATAATTCTAATTTTCAGATGCGGGAATTAGCAGAACCATCTTCTACTGGAATTGGGCTTTCTGTTCAGAGATCAGGCTTAAATATTTTTGTTGGGGAAGCAAAGATAGAGATAGATGCTAATGTTGGTGGATTTCGTGCTGTTCTATTCAAACACAACGATCAAACTGGGAACACTGATATTTCTGGAACCAAGGATATGATTTTGCATTCTGTTGATTGTTTGTATGAAGCCTCCCTTTCTAGCTGTTCATTTATTCTGTTGCTGGATTGCGTACACGACTCAAAATCAATGAATGAAGCTTATAGCGCAACATCTAATAATAATCCCAAAGACTTGGTCGCTGGTCATCCCCTGATGGCCAATAGTCGATTGCCAAATTTCGATCACAGTATAGATGATGGTGTTGAGTCTGATGTATCAGATGTGGCACTAAGTTATTGGCTGATACTAAATATCACTATTGGCGTTATTTTTGTGGGATCAGTCTCTGTTAAAAATGATGTTCTTGATTCGAACGTGGTAGATAATCTCCAGTTATCAGTTTCAGTTGGAGGAGAATTTCAGAGTTTTCTTATGGAGATCCAGGTTCGAACCTTCTAAATTGAATATGATATGAAGTTGTTATCGTTTAGTATGCTTTTTATTCAGAAAATGTAAATGCTTGCCAAGTTTAATTAAAAAGCTATTAGATGCGAAAAATATCTAGAGTAACCTAAAGGTATTGCCTTTTTTCTCCAAAGTATATCTCATACTTTTGTTATATGAACCAACTCAGGCGTTTCAGATGGACTCAAAAGGTGAATCAAAAGTGACCTTTCTGCTAACTACCTCTAGCTTCCATCACTTGGTCTGTTAGAGACTTAGAGTTAACCATTAGTTTTCCCCTTTCTTCTTGAAAACCACTTGCGTTTTAAAAATCTTACGTAAAGTGAAAATATTCTAGAAACAATAGATTAGTATGAGATTAAGAGCTGTGAAAATAAAAATAAATTAGAAGATAAATGGAATACATATACACCATCATGCATTTACTTAGTATTCGTCAGTTTGTTTGATTATATGCAGTTTGGTTGATGTTTTAAATTTTCTATCTAGGATATGACAACTTTTTATTACTTCTTGTCAGGGTGGTCTAATTGTAATTGATGTGTTGGTTCTGGTAAGATTTTCACACTGTCTCAGATCGTACCTTAATTTCATCAAGACTTTGTTGTCTATGGAGCATTCACATAGAAAGAGCAGAAGGATGGCTGAACCTTCTGCTAATGAGTCGGTTGGTATAGAGCATTCTGAAGAGCCGGCACAAGCAAACTCTTCACCAGCTTATACTGTCAAATGGGAACTTTTGGAAGCTTGTAGGATAGATCTGTCACACTTTTCACTTGCACTTCTATCACAGGACGATTCTGGTAGTTTTATGTTCTTTTATTTTTATTTTTTAAATATTGCATCTTTTTTATCACCTAGCTGAATACTATTTTTTTTCTCTTATAACAACTAAAAGATAATCTTGCACAAACTAAAAATTTTGATTTTGATTTTTCGCAGGTTTGCTCAGGCAAATCATAGGGAGGGTTAATTTCATCTCAAAGTTGCGGTCGAAGGACAGGAAGCAGAAGTTTTTATTTAATCTTTCACATCTAGAGATTCTTTCTCAGAACCTTTACTATGGTGTAAAAGGAAGAGAAAGAAACAATCAGATGCCACATTTTTCTTCTGTAGGATCAAGTTCTAAGCCATTATTGTCCAATCGGGTTAGCTCTTCAGGAACAATTCTGTTAAAAGAAAAGGTGATCGCCTTGTCTGAAGATGCAAGTTCCTCAAAGCCACCTCTTTCTATGGATGGCTCTTCTGGTATTGATTCTTCACCTCCGACTGTTCAAACAAGCAAAAACTCAATCTTGGACCGATTGACTACTTCTATTTCAGCGGAGAAGCTTTTTTCAGGTTTTGAGGATAATCAAAGTTGTCTGACCCAGGGATGGGTTGGCCGCGGTTCCATTTCAGGTTTAAATTTGACAATCTCGCTGTCTGAGATAAAGGTGAGGTTCATATCTTTGTTTTTCTTTTCCCTCCTTCTGGTGACCTTTAATGTTGTAGTTAAATTATTTAGTCAATATCTGGGTTTGTTTGGATAAAATTTCCACTTTCCCTACAATAATTTCCACAATGGTTTACTGGGCAGATTCTTATGGCTGTTATTGAATCCTTGTCTGAGGTTTCCGGGAAGGACGATGCTAATAATGTGCTAGAGAAAACTTGGTCATCAGCTGACCAGATATTTGAAAATGATTTGGAAACAGCGCTTCCAGAGGGTAATCGAGGCAGACTATTGTTTTACTGTGAACATGTCTTCTGCTTATTTTACCACGATTTATGCTTAATAATTTTTCATGTTATCATAGGAGCTATTGTAGCCATTCAGGATGCCCATCAGCACATGTATGTATCTGTTGAAAATGTTGAAAACAAGTATCGGGTGGCTGGTGCAGTACACTATTCTGCTGTTGGTAGGGGGGCTCTTTTCAGGGTATGCATATCACTGCTTTGAAATTAGATTTTGAATGTTCATAAGATTTGTGAAGTACAATTCCCATGGTTGAGTGACAAACGTTTCTTGTAAAGTTACTTTCCAGCCTAAATTGGTCAACTGTCTTAGCTCTTAGCCTCTTATGGGCTTATTTTAGCAACAGCAACTTAGGCCACACATTATATATCCTTTCTGTACGAACAAGAGTTACCTCAAGTGGTAAGAGCTCTCTTACTTCAACCATGAGGTACCCGCTACATAGTGCGCTCATTTGAACCCCCAAAAAAAAAATCCTTTCTGTGTAAGGAATGGTTTTCTGACAATTATTTTGCGAGGAGTTTCCCAGAGCCATGTACTGCGCTCTTGCGCCCTTGCCCTGGTATTATTTTCTACTATATAGCCAGATATATTTTGGATTCAACAGTAGGCATCTTAATCATAGTGTCAACCATGAAAATTTTCCAAGCAAACTCTAGATTCTAGAATCACCTAGTCAAATCCGAAAATTTTTAGACCAGTCATCAGCAGGGTAAAAAATGGCAACATGTTTGAAGTCACTGCTTTGAGCAGTGCCTATCTTACTTCAAAACAAAATGGTTTATTCTTTCGTAACAATTAGAGTTAGATTTCTTCTGTATCAGTTCTGCCTTCTAGCAGGAGCTTCAGAAGTTAAGATCAAGCTAGTGTTGGTTGCCTCTGAGGACTTCGGCGGAGGGCTCAAACTAGGGGTTTTTATCAACTTTGTGCATCCCAAGTAGTCTTTATTGAGGAACAACATTATAGAGAGAGGTTCTTGCTTCTACTGAAGCTGAATCACCACTGTGTTGTTATAGCAACAACAGCCTATTGGGGACTATTAATTAAAGACTGCCAAATATGCTCCAGTAGAAATGTCACCTCAGATGTCATTTTCTTGAAGATGGCAGACACAGTTGGGAAGATATTTCACAAATGAATTGGTAAAAAAAAAAAAACCTGGGTGGACGGTGGAGCATTACCATACGATTACGATTATACAGCAGAAATACATATCTGAAAAAGTTAACCTGCTGGAATTTCTATTGTGCCATCGTTGGTCTATATGAATTCAATGTCAATCATGCCTTCTCTTCTCAAGTTTCAGATGCATATTAGAAGAAACAGGGTGATTGATTTGATAGCGTTGAGAAAGTTTAGTATATTTTCTCTCTTCTGTAATAATTGAAAAGATGACTATAAATGTTTGTTATTTAACTTCTTTTTTTGCTTTTGCTATGCAGTCAAAGATTACTATCACTTGGCTTTTTTGTATGTTGTAATAAAACAAAATATTTCATTAAAGTATCTGCACTGCTTGTCAGTCACCTGGAAAAATCCGCTCTTGCAAGGAATTGTTGCTACAATTAACCCCCCTTACCTTGATTTAGATGGCATGGCAACCTTTGAGGTAGTGGGGTATTGTTGTTGTCAATTTGTATAAGAGTTCAAAGGTTGCACGCCCCAGTTTCGTTCCAAAGTACAAGTTGGATACGTTCAATTACCCCTTCATATGTGCGTAGGTTAGGAGTTAAGACCCTCTTATACAAACTGGGTTTAGTGCTGAACAAGATGCTTTGATTTATTTTATTTTTAATAAAATGACTTCTTGGCAATTGACATCTTTTTGTGTGTTAAACATTTTTTTTTCTTTGACCCTCTTGTCCCTCTGCATAATCAGGTTAAGTGGCAGAAACAAAAGAGATGGATGTTTTCAACACCTTGGTTCTCGTTGGAGTCTCTGTCTGCTAAGACTGCTTCTGGGGATCCATTGCGTTTGAATTATTCCGCACCTTCAAGTTTTATTGACATCTCCAGCAGCAATGACAGTGCTTGTGCGCTTTGGAAAATCGCTTCTCATAAGCACGAGGGTTATCAGGATGATACTGATCTGCGCCCTCTAAGTTACTTGACTAGAAACACCTTCTATCTTGTCAATAAGAAGAGTGATTGTGCTGCTGCTTTCATTCATGGCGCTTTTGAGTTTGTTAAAAAGCCTGGAAATCTTTTCAAGTTCAAGATTTTCTCTGGCCTTTCTTTGACTCGTGATATATTGCCATCTGAAAGTCCTTCGGCCATGGAAGCTCAAAGTGTACCAGACCAAATTCATACAGTCCCTTGTATAAGTTTGACAGTTGAGAAGGTGTCCTTGACTGTTGTCCATGAACTGTCAGATGCCAGGGACAATATACCCCTTCTTCAAGTAACCACTGATGATACTGAGCTAACTGTTCAAGTCCTTCCTCGGAAAACCAGATTGATAAGCACCTTCACAACTATGCTTTATTACTTCGACGCATTCAATTTTATTTGGCAAGTGTTTAGTGTGTTCGACAAAAAAACTCTCTTTAATACGACAATCAGCTTATGTTATTTGTGCTTACTGTTTGTCTGCTAATATACAGGAAAGAACTTACTCAGCCCATTGAAATCTGTATGTATTGGCGATCAACAACTCATTCTACCGTTGAAGAAAAATCTAGTCATGGAATGCACTCTCGCCTTTATGTTAGACTGCAGGAGGTTAGAAATAATCAGACTACAATTTATCACTTGAGCGGCAAATGAGCAATTTTCTGTGGTTTTTTTTTCGGGGCCTATGTCTCCCATATCTTGTACTAACTTTTCTTGCCTTTTGTTAGCTGGATTTATCATTGACAGAGCTTTCATTGGACATACTACTGTATCTAATTGGGAAACTTGATTTGGCTGGACCTTTTGCTGTGAAAAGTTCTTCCATTCTGGCCAATTGCTGCAAGGTCATCGAACGTTTTATACTTTTATGCAACTGCAAACAATGGCAAGTATAATATCGGTGCTTGTGGATTTGTTTTCATCGATTGAAATGGTTTGCAGGTGGCAAATCAATTGGACGTCGACCTTCTTTGCCATTTTGACAATTCGCAACCTGCAAGAGTGGGCAGGAATCTGTCAGTTGACTTTTTCCTAAGGTTTCTCCTTTTTCTTGAGGTGTCTTCATTTTCAACTTTGTGCTTAACACTAGAGACTTAGATAATTTGCACTCGCTCCGCCCAAGTGAGAAGTTATCTATTTTCATTTTAAGGTGTATTAGCGAATAGTTATCTATTTCTATATGATGCTAACTTATTCATTGCACAATGACAATTACCCCTCCTTCTTCACTCTTTCATTTCTGATAGTACATTGCCAGTGGCAGATAAATTTTAATAATTGTTGTTTTTTACTTAATCTAACTTGTCCTTGGTCTTTGGTCCAAAAGCAGTAGATAACTTGTCACCCGGACGGAGGGAGTATTTTTTTTCTAGTGAAACTTCTTCCAAAGAAAGGGAGAGCTGGGAGGCTCCATTTTGTATGTGGAATGATGCTTATTTTGGAATTAATCTAGTGGAACACGAGTGTTTATGTTAGTTTGTTGTCCCATTATTAAACATAAACATGAATGAGCCAAAGACTCATTACTCTTTGGTTCTGGATTATGATGAAATAAAGCAAAATGGCTCACTAAAGTGGCTGCACTTCTTTCTATTGTGAAGTAGCAGTCCTTCGATGCAATTCTTGACGCACTTTCATCTTGGATCGTTCGGAAACACCCTCTTTGTTTTGCTGACACTGGGGTAAGGCTGTGTACATCCGGCCCGCGTTATCCTTGCAATTTGCGGGAGCCCACATGGGGGTAATGTTGTTATTATGGCCTTTGGGGATGGAATATTAAGCATGTGGTCATCTTAAAAACTATGGAGAAAGCAGTTTTACCAAGAAAAAGGTTGTTATCATAGAAGCCTTACTCAAATCTGCCTTGTTTTGTCGAGAGTCGTTGTCCTCTTGTAATTTGTAAGGCGTAAGACTATAAGAGGTTTCTGCTCTGTAGCCCCATTGTGAACAATCCTGCGCGATGGCCAATATAACCGGTGCCTCATAACTTGGTTGTGGAAGTTGGACAATTGGTCATTTTCCTGTACTTCATGTGTGTATAAATTATAAGATAATTATATATGCCACTGCTCCCACTTGACGTGCATGCCTTAGTATTACTGTAGTTCTTAAAATGATCTTCATTCTAGGCACCTTGTAGATCAGCCTCCGGAGGCATCCTGCGCGATGGTTTATCTTGAAATTCCTGGAACGTCTTCAACTTCTTCAATTCGCGTGCCTCTTGTAAAAACACAAGTTTTTGCTTGGAGAACCCGTATTAAGTCGTTACAAGGTAAGTGTTTAATATGTTATCTTGATGTAACATGCGTTAGGGTTTTTAACTACTCTTTCATGTTCCTTAGTCAGGTGATGTAAGGTTAACAATAACTGGAAATAATCCAACTTTAAACTCACATGCCCTTTGA
>JAYMSF010001156.1:0-12682 GCA_036897335.1 Silene vulgaris | reverse complement strand
AGAGAAATGGGGTGAACATTTATGTGTGGAGGGAGTAGTACTTAATGATGGGGCTAATCGTCACTTTCGCGTGGATGCAAAATTCCAAAGTAATCCCAGATCCATTTGGTAACAAATGGGATATGCAACTTGAGAAAAGACAAATGATCATCAAACTCCAACCTATACACATGCTCTTATTGTATTTTTTCCCTAAAAGAACAACACCGTGTATCCATTTGATACTGTTTTTAATTAGGTAGCACAAATAATTAGTGGTGGAATATAAATATTCCTAAACCCCAAGAATTATGCCATAAGGTTCTTTTAAACCATAATAATAATTGACTACTTCATTAACATTTAATGAATATAGTACTCGGTTCTCAAGTAAGAAGGGCTAATAAATTTTAAGTGAGCTTAACGAAGCAAAACTGAATTGAAATGAGCTAATTTAATTCCTAAGAACTATTATTCATTTTTCATCTTGATGATTGACTATGATAATTAATCTCTTCGAAAAATTTATAAAAATATACTGTCAAATTTATCACTTTAATGTCATAATTGTTAAGCCACTATTTTTATATCATCCTTTGGAAAAAGTTATAGTTATTGTACCAAAATATCTTATTAGTAATGTTAAACATGAAAATATAAATGAAATGGAGAGAGAACAAGTTATTTACCGCTTCTCTATCCTGAATTCTGATCATTTACTTACATATTTTATGTCAATATTTCAAACATTTAAGTCATCTACTTTGTAGCGAAAATCGATTATGCTCTTTTTTATTTATTCTTTGTGCCAAAATAAACACCACGAATTACCCAAAGCATGAAACTATTGCTAAGGGTAATATAGTAATTTCAAAAACATGTCATAAAAGAAGTCACATTTTACGCCCTTTATAAGAAGCTCACCTCTCCAATTTCGAACATTCATTTTTAGAAAGCAACCTTCGTACAAAAACAGAGGATATCATATAAACTTGGTAACACACTTCAGACAGAGTTTCAAGTAAAACTCAAATCTTTGCTTTGGTAATTCTTTTACTTTCTTATCATTTACTCTTCGTATTCTCTTTTACATGTTTTTACGTTCATATCTTTATGTTTCCGCTGCATTACAAATATTATAGGAGTAGATATCAACTAGCTTAGCTCATTACTGGTAAAGTAATTAGAGGTGATATTCATGACCTGAGTTCAAATAACGTCAATATCAAATTTATGCTCATGGTTCCTTAGAGCTAAAAAAATATTATACTTTCAAACTATGTAGATCATTTCTTATTTGTTTCTGCTTCTTCTATGAATTTATTGCATGAAGGATCGCATATATGCAGCCTTAACCTTGCGTTAAAATATAGAAAATTTTTCATACAACCTATATATAATGAAAACTGAAAAGTACGTTGAGAATTGCATCAAATGACTGTGACGATAAAAAGAAGCTAAATCAGTTTAGTATCTCATTTTGTTTTATTCCATATTAATTCGGAATTTTGATTAATGAAATGATATAATTTACATAAGATTGATTGTTAGTTTCATTGATCTTTGGTGAAATTTGTACTCAAACATGGCTTCTTGTCTTCTTGTTTACAGCTTGGCTACATTTCTTTCCTCTTTAAGATCAATGGCTTCAACCCATGAAATACTTCCTCATGAAGTAAAGGATGAAAGGCCATTAGGAATTCGAGTTATCGAAAACTCCTACAAAAAATCCCTCTCATACAATACCTACCAAGCACTTGTCTTGATTGTAACATTCTTGTCTTACACAACTTACCATCTAACCCGAAAAACGACAAGTATAGTCAAGAGTGCTCTTGATCCTCAATCACCATCTTCACCATCCCTATATCGCCCATGGCGAAGAAATTACCTTAATAACCTTCCTAATGGTAATAACACACTTTTGGGTGTTACTGCTAGTACTGGTGGATGGGCACCCTTCAATGGGAGCAATGGGACGGAATTGCTCGGTTACTTAGATGTCGCTTTTCTAGCATTATATGCTCTAGGAATGTTCTTTTCAGGCCACATTGGTGATAGAATGAATTTACGAGTGTTTTTAACAGTCGGTATGATGGGGACTGGTTTGTTTACCGCGTTATTTGGATTTGGATACTGGTTTAATATCCATAATTTCTACTATTATTTGATCATTCAAATGTTTGCCGGGTTTATCCAATCTACCGGGTGGCCATCAGTTGTTGCTGTAGTAGGTAACTGGTTCGGAAAAAGTGGCCGAGGTTTGATCATGGGGGTGTGGAATGCTCATACTTCTGTTGGAAATATAGCAGGTTCTTTGATTGCATCATCATTGTTGAAGTATGGTTGGGGATGGTCGATGTTTGTTCCCGGTCTTGCAATCGGGGTTGCAGGCTTGATTGTGTTCTTTTTCTTGCCTGTTAGTCCTTTTTTGCCTTGTGGGATGCGTATGGGTGAAGATTACCCAAATTCACCTAAGAAAGAAGTGTTGGAAGAATCCTTTATGTACTCGGGTTTAGTTGATGAATTAGACGATGAGGAGGAGGAGTGTGCAGTCGGGTTTATCGAAGCTTGGAAGATTCCCGGTGTTGCTAATTATGCTCTTTGTTTGTTCTTTGCTAAGTTGGTTGCGTATACCTTTCTATATTGGCTTCCCTTCTACATCAGTTATACAGGTACATTTTAGTACTAAAAACTGTACTCATATATGACAGTCTCGCGTCTCACGTCTCGCTATAAGGGTTTAATCAGACAGGTCAATTTTTAAGTTGGGTTTCGAATTTGTACTTCCTAGTAGTAGCTATTAATACGGTATAATCTGATTTCAAACTAGTCATTTTTAAGTCGTTTGGTTTTGAATCGAGTCAAATTTTGTTCAAGTTGTAATTATCAGTTAAGAAAATCGTCAGTATCAGAACAGCCCGAAAATGTGTTCAGGTTTGCCATGTTGCAGAAACTGACCATACTTTTTCCATGTGTACTTCAGAAATCGGGGGTAAATACTTGACTAGTGAGACAGCCGGGAATCTGTCAACTTTCTTCGACATTGGAGGGGTTATCGGAGGAATCCTAGCAGGATTCTTCTCTGATAAACTTGATGCAAGGGCAATTACAGCAGCATGCTTCACATACTTCACAATCCCAGCATTATACCTGTACAGAAACTACGGATTCATCAATCTGTACTTAAACATCGCGTTAATGTTTATAGCCGGGATGTTCGTAAATGGACCATATTCCCTTATAACAACAGCAGTCTCAGCTGATCTAGGGACACATGAGTCCTTAAAGGGTAATTCTAGGGCACTTGCTACAGTAACTGCAATTATAGACGGGACGGGTTCAATTGGTGCTGCTGTTGGCCCTTTGCTTACAGGTTATATTTCAGGTATCAGTTGGGATGCTGTTTTTACTATGCTGATGACTGCAGCTTTGATTGCTGGTTTGCTTCTCACTAAGCTTGTGATTGAAGAGGTTCGTGCAAAGATTGATCAAACCCGAAATTCAAGTTTACCGCAGGAGTATCTTGTTTGAAAATTGAAAAAACGAGGAAAATGGGACGTAGAGATTACGGAGATGTTAGTCAGTTTAACCGATAAAGTTACTCGAAATCTTAACTGTTTGGAGGATTCAACAAATGCATTCTTCTGACATTGGAGGTGTTTTATGTCCTGAACTCCTTGAATGTCAGACAATTAGGAAAAACATTGGTTAATTTCCACTCTCCATTAATTGTACACAAATTCTCATTTAAGACGGATAATCTGTTAAGTCGTTAACTAACTGTTAAATATGGAGGGAGAAGCTTGAGCTGTAAATTTGGGATGAAATATAATGTACAAAGTTAGTCCATGTTGTATTCCATATTTATCCTTATCAACAATCAAAAATTGTCAGAGACATTTACAAACATCAAGCCAACAAATTGTAATTTCATTTTTAAGTGTAAACCGTCCGGTTTAGTTCGGATTCGATCCGGATAGGGTTACTAGAACGGGGTAATCTTGCACGTGAGTTTTAACACTAATGCATTCTCAGTGCTGATATTCATAATAACACGGGTCGAATACCGTCAACGACAATGGACGACCATCAATTAGATTCTATTCGCATTAGGTAAACCTCGAGCATACGTGATTCGGACGTTGAGAATCCAAAAATGTAACGCACCGTTCATACTTGATTCCTAACAACAAAATCCTCGAACGTCTCTCTCTTCGTCAGCAATCTCATTCCTCTTTCCATACTTCAATTCATTACAGCAGAAACCTCGTCGAATTTAGGGTTTCATCTCATAATTCAATCAATTCAAAGGTATTTTTCTGATCATTTGCATATGTATGATCTTATTGTTTATTTTATGTAATTTTGTTGAATTTTCGGCGTTTCTTGCTTTTTTATTGCATCATACAGTTGATTTTTCATTGATTATTGACTTAAATTTATTAATTTGTTTAGCTTGTGTTGAAATTTAGGGAATTTATCATGTAAATCATGCGAAATTAATCAATTAGGTTCTACTTCTTTGAATTTATTGTTTAGCTTTGATTAGCTTTTGCTGAAATTGAGGAAATTTTTTGTTATGCTAATCACTCAATCGAGCGAAATTGTTGTTTGTTGATAGTCTTAGTTAGGCAGGATTAAGAAGCTGATCGTATTCGAGTTTCGTGATTTTGTTGTTTATTCATCAAAAGTCATTTTTTGCCGAATATGAAAATGTCGAATTTGAGCATTGTACTGGTTTAAAGATTACTACAAGGTACAAGCTCATGAATATCGTATAAGAATATTGCTGTTTGTTAGTTACCTAAATTTCGACTTTTTATGCAGGTGGTGTTTTGTTTGCAAGGAAGTAATTCAAATCATTGAAAGCTGGAGGTTTTCAGAGATAATAGCCAGCGGTATATATGGTTGATTTAGGGAGGCAATTGTTTGTAGGGGAACAGAGGATCATGTGGATGTTTCGATGAGATTAGGAGGGTTATAACTTATAAGTGGTGAAAAGATTGTAGTTGTTGGTAGCGATGGGAGTGAGCTATCTAGCTATTTCTGCGGTGTGTACAGTGGTCAGTTTGATAGGTTTGCAGTGTTGGACTGAGATATCGATTGAGAAGTTTAAGTCAGATGGACTCATTGGCAGGGATACACTCCACTCGGAGAATGCTAGTCACATTTTTGAGCTACTTCTGCGTTCTCCTGCAACATTTACGTTGTTGGCAATTAGCGTGATCAATGCATTTTTGCTATTTAGTTTATGCCTTAAGGTAAACTGGTTCTATTTCAGTGCTTCCAAAAAGTGTAATCTTTACTTTATTTCTGTAGTGCTGCAATGTTCCTAGATTTACATTGCTGTGCCGTCGTGCCGGTGACGGGGGTGGGTCACCAGTACGGTCAGCTGACTAGAGGTGGGTTGTGGAAGGTGGAGGTGGAGGAGAAAGTGGGTGGATGTGGGTGGTTGGTTGGTTGGGTTAGTGGAAAAGGGAATGGGAAACCTTTGGGGTTAGGCAAAAGATGTAGAGGATTTTAAGGGGTAAGGAAGGGTGAATGTGAAAATGGGAAAAGGGTATGATTAAGCTTGTGTCCCTTACCCTTTCTAACACCCCTAGGCCCTAACCGAATGCCCTGTAAAATACTTGTTTTAATAAACCAAACCTGACAATTTGTTTATATGTATCAGTATCACAACACGTATGGGAAATTTAAAGGTTAAACTTGAAATCAGTTTACCATCAAAGTCAAATAGGACATTAACTTTGGGATGAAGGGAGTATATTCTCGAACAGTTCAAAGGTGTAGAGATGGACATTTGACTGATGGGATCGGGGATTGACAAATTTTTATGTTGGTTCAAGCTTCTAAGGGTGGTGGAATCTTATAGGTCTAATTTAATAGTTTCATGATTTTTATCCCATGCCCAAAGTGTCTAATTGCTAGATCACTTGCAGAAAGCAACAAACTTGGTTGCAATGTTTGACACATAAACCTTGTAGTATTTGCGTCTTGTTGAGACTATATTGCATATTAATGTTAGAGGAGTTCTAGCAAAATTTGATATTGCCCTAGCCAGAGACATTAAGATAAAGAGGCTTGTTTTAGACAAGACACCGTAGAGTTTGTGGCCCTCAGGGTTGGAGCTATATTAGTGACACTATAAAAGTTGGAACTCATGGCCAGGCAGCAAACTTTATCTGTCAAGTGTCAAGCACTCATCTCTCTTAAAGTCATACTTTTGGTGCTGGGCCTACTGGCACTTTTGGGTCACTGTCTTCCTTGTACTGGGGTATATGGATTCTGAATTTTTAATGCAAAGAGGGGACTGTCCAAGTGAGCGGAGAGTGGTGTAAGTGGTTAAAAGCAGTCAAAGCATGAAGTGAGGAAACTTGGGAAATCTTTCAATATAAGTATGATTTGTGCTGAAGAAGTGCATGGTTGGTGTGTCTCGAGTCATGATCTTTGTCACCGTTTTGTTTGGTGGGAAGAAAGCGTATGCTTTTTTGGCTTTTAATCAAATGAGTGCATTGTCAAATTGGTATTAAGAAGGTGGTTTATGAAAATCCAAACGGGCATGGAATTACGAAAGCATTGCTTAGATATAGCTAACTTGATATTAGTCTTCATGGTGTGGAAACACGTGCTTCTTTCATGTGGTTGCCTTGATTTTTTTTTTTTTAAATATCTTAATTCTTATGGGTTGATTATTTGTTATTTCTTCCAGACAATCTTTTTCGGAGAGCTATATGCATCTGAAACTAGGAAATTGGTGGAACGGCTTGTGAATTATGTTATTTACAAGGTAATGTTTTAGTATGCAACTAATTGCTAATAGGCATGGTCATATTGTGAAATCTTTCTGATTCAATTGAAGTCCTTAATTAGTGGTCTCTCATCGTGTTCTCCGTTGATTTTTGGAGTATGTGGCAGGAAGTGAGCTTGCGTCTTATTTCTTTTTCCATAAGAATGTAGACATGAAGTGTTGTTTATGTAAGCACTAAACAAAAAGGACGCATGGTAAAAGGCCTATAAAGTGAGGGAGTGGCATCATTTCACAATCACCAACTCAGTATTCTTGTATTTATTGGGTAATAAGTTCGACGGAGAGCCTCAGATGTTTTTTTTCTTCCTAACATAGACCGTATGACAGTTGGACTTTGCTTGACAGTTACGTAGATTATACTCAGACTAAGTTAGTAGAAGAACAGTCCCGTAAAGTAGTAAACTAAAGTGAAAAAACTGAATGTGAAAGATCAACCATTCAAAAACAAGATGGCTCTTACTCTCTTGTTGGAAGACTATTTAGTTCAGCTAAGCATGTCTGCGTTGTCTTTTAATGCATTTTAGCATTATAAATGTTTCCCTTCCTGAAGAGTCAGTTACTTCAGGTACTCAGAAATTGATGCAACTTCACTAAGTGCAATGATTATGTGTCCCTTCACATTCAGCATAATGTTTATTCACTTCTAGCCTCCCATGTTTGTTTTCCCTGTCCATGTTGACAAGTGACCTTTTCTTATCGTGGCATGGTAGTTTTGTCAGCTAAGTTTGGTGTATATGGATTTGTTGGACAAGGATATTTGCAACAAACACAGCTACATGCTTGACCTTTGAACTCTTTTCTCTCAGACCTTGTTTGTCAAAATCTTAATCATTCTGCTTTTTTCTTTTCTTTTTTTCTTCGTTATAGGGGGTATTTCTTCCACTAATAGCTATGCCAACGATACTTGAAGCTGGCCTGTGGTCTACATGGTTGACTGTTCTTTGTTCCTTGAAGGTACTACATAATCTTTTGCTGTTTGTACGTAGCAGTTGTTACTTTTATTTCTGTTTGACTTCGTTATCATCTCTTGTACAGATGTTTCAAGCATTGGCAAGAGATCGTCTGGAAAGATTGAATACATCTCCTTCTGCCACCCCCTGGAAATATTTTCGTGTATATTCTGCTCTATTGCTTGTTTTGGCCGTTGATTTTATATGGTAATCCTTGACATTCTATGTTTGATTGTGTTTGGTTATGTATAATCAATTTTCCTTTATCCATCTATAATAATGGAGTGATATGTTATGTTCCGTTGTTTTACTTCTTGTATAGAAGCTTATCTCCAAATTCTAAAAGGAATGTGCCAATCTTGCACATTTGGTTGTCGCAAATGGCAGTGCGTAGCGCCATCTGATGATTGACTACCTTCGTTCTGACTATTGAATTAAATATAAGAATTTGCCTCTAGATCCTTAATATTTTCTGTATAAGCTAGGATTTAAACAGACCCGTGGAAAGTATAGGCCTTTGATCTTTAACTGCCCAACAGTAACTTCAAGGCTCATAAAAAAAATATCAAAATTTTCTATGCTTCCGATTTATAAGTCTTGTTGTCTTGAGTATTGTTTGCTGGAAGGATCTTTCTTTCAGCTTATAGAACATAATTACCTGAGCTCAGACGCGCCCACAAATAGCGAGGGTAAGAGGGGGTCATATGTGTTAACAAATAGCGACTTACGGAGTATAATTCATTATGAAAAGAAATGCAACTAGTTTAGTGAGTCATTTTGCTTTATTCGTTATGGTCCGGAACCAAAGAGTATGGAGTCTTTGGCTCCGCTGGGGATGGAAATCTTCTTCAAATGGGCTAAGCAGGCAAGGCATCTTCAGTATTACGGAGTATAAAGTTATCAGGCTACAATAACGTATGGAGTAACTTGTCTGAGCCGTTGCACCTTCAGTATTATAAAGTTATCAGGCTACAATGAAGTGTGAAGTAACTTGTCTGAACCTTTGCTTTTAATTTGGCTGATATCATGTCGAAAGCTGTCTTCTCTTCTTTAAAGTGATTAGGATGACGACTGGTGAAAGTTGCATTTATGGGGTTCTGAGCTTTAATCTTCATGTCTATTCCTAGGATATGGGTTTGCGCGACTGTAGCAGGGCCACTAGTTTCCTCGACATATTGGTTGCTGTTCTTTGAGCCCCTCAGCATAGCTTTTGAGACACTCCAGGTGTGTTTTATTAACAGGTGTACTCCACCTCCAATTTGTCGTTGAGCATACCACATTACCATGCTGTAGATAAGTGTTCATTGCTTGATTGGTTTTTTTTCAGGCGATGGTATTGCATGGATTTCAGTTAATGGATATGTGGTTCAACCATTCTGCTGTGGAGTCTTCTGATATCCAAAGATCAAAACTTTTGGATTTGACGGCAGGTAACTCGTTTGGCTTCCTGTCAATAAACATTTGCCAATCTGGAATCTATAGTCTCCTTACACTCCTTTTAGTTTTTTCTAATTCTTTTTAAAATAGAGTTTAAGGAACCTTTAATCATGATTATTCATGATGATGTTTTGAGATGGTGGAGTGGAGGGTTAGTTCCTCAAAAATTGTAAATCGAACTAAATCCAGTATACTCCGTATGTTTTTGCAACGGCTTTGTATTCTGCATATCTGCATAACTGGAATTCTGGAAGTAAAGATAAAGATAGAAGTATACTTTTGATGTTTCCTTTAATAATCCTAGAATAGTTAGGTTTAAATTGGATAATGTTCAAAGTTCATGTTTATTAGAAGCACCAACTAAGTGAAATTTCGCTGTGTGGTCTGTTTCGTATTTTTACGGATTATATGTTCTGCCTTTACTTTAACAATATTTTCTGTGTTTATCTTCATGAAAGGTCTTATCTCTATTTACAAGAATTACAACACTGCGTAGTTTCTGTTAGTTAATATGACTTTCATTTGAATCTGAGTGCTTGTGCAGGTTCTTTATTGGAATGGAAAAGCAATATTGTTCGAAATATGGGCTTTTTACTCGATTTGATGACACTCTTAATGGCACTTGGCCATTATGTGCTTATTTGGTGGCTCCATGGCATGACTTTCCAATTGGTGGATGCGATCCTGTTCCTGAATATTCGTGTATGTATTTGATTAGAAATTTAGCATGGTTTGTGATTATCTTTTTAATGTTCGTGTATATCGTTCCTTAAAGATCTGTATGTAACATAATTAGCATACCTTGTAATAATCCTCTCATTTGTTTCATGCAGGCTCTTCTGAGTGCAGTGGTGAAGCGGATTAAAGGATTTATCAAATTGAAGATAGCTTTAGGTGCTCTTCATGAGGCACTTCCGGATGCCACGTCAGAGGAGATACAAGCATTTGACGATGAATGTGCCATCTGCAGGGCAAGTGATCTGCTTTTACTCTGTGCATGTCTTTTACTCATACCTCAGCTTTCTCGTTTACTTAAAGTCGCCTCATTTTTGGTGGGTCTCTAGACCTCATCTTATCTCATTGCGTCGAACTAAATTAAAGTCACCTCATGATGTTCCAAATACAAACAGGAACCAATGGCCAGGGCTAAAAGGTTACCTTGCAAGCACCTATTCCATCTTGAGTGCTTAAGATCTTGGTATGTTAACCAGTTACTGTACAACAATTAGCATTTGTCATTTGTCAATTCTTTAATACTGAGAGTTAAGCGTTACCTTCTTTATATCAGGTTGGATCAAAGTCTTATGGAGATGTATTCTTGTCCTACTTGTCGAAAACCCTTATTTGTTGGTCGGCCTGAAAGAGAGGCTAGCTCAAATACTAGAGCAATTTCAACTGATGAACAGCTTGCTCATCAGCTAAGTGCTGGACTTGATCTGTCGAATGCTGGGGGGATTGGCGGATCTTTTCCCAACCAAAACCAAAATTCTATGGGTGCTGATGCCTGGAGGTTTATATCCACACTGTTTTTTTTTTTTTTTCTTAAAGCTTTTCTGTCTTCTAATTTTACATTAAACATAACAACTGAGACTCTACAAGGGGCAATTTTTTTGGAAATTTGTTGACTTTTAGAGAAGCCGACATTTTCATTCTGGTCTTTTGAAAATTTGTTGAGTCTTTAATGTGAGAAAGTTACATAGCCTCCTGCTCACTGAGTCACCGGTAGCGCACTAGAGAAATTAGCTCAGAAGTGAAGTCCCTTGAGGACCACAATCTTATGTTCCTTATTAAGAAGATTAGGAATGTTTTCCCCAATATCGTACCCCATCTATTTGGACTCGCTACAGCCTACAGCTTCCTTTTTAAAGTTCATATCAATTCACTACTTTCACTTTCTGTGAGAAATAACCCACAAAGCAATCTTAGATTGTGGGCCCCATATGTTCTCTTATATATATTCGTCCTCTAAAGCTTGGTGCAAAAGCAGATATGGTAAAATGAACTTAATGGAGGGATTATTTTGAAGCTCATTTAATTCTGTCTTCTTCCCTGTTCGTTGATGGTGTAGAGGAACTGAATTGGACCCAAGATGGTTACCGGCTTGGCCAAGACAGGGTCTTGATGGAGCTGGCCCATCAACGGCCCTTAGGTCTGTTGGTTTGGGAAGGGTCCAAATGATGATGCGACACCTGGCATCTGTTGGAGAGACGTACGCCCAGTCAGCATTGGAAGATACTTCATGGACCTTCTGGCCAGGAAACACCTCCCAGGCTACGACATCTGGCACTACGTTACCACCTGCTGCACAGAGAGATCCTGCAACAATTGTGCTCAGAAGGGCCGCCTCTAATCCTGCAAATGACAGCATTGCAAATTTACTTGCCATGGCAGAGACTGTGAGAGAGGTGCTTCCTCACATCCCTGATGAAATTATTTTCCAGGTATAATGTCTCTGAACTTCAACTGTTCAGCATTTTTCTAATAGTTTGTTGCTATACCAGTACTATTTCTATTTTCTCTTTTTCTTTTTTCAGTTGATTCAAAGATTCCTTATTATTGGTATTGAATTATGATGGTATGAAGGAAAATATCTCATTGAAAATGGTTGCTCTTATGTTTATTTTCAAGTACAGAATAGCAGTCATTCGATGAAATTATTGAGACAGTTTCGTTATAGATCATCTAAAACTCTAAAGTAGTCTCTCTGTGTTTTGTTTGCTGGAAGGATCTCTCTTTCAGCTATATAAATCCAACCCCCTTACCCTGCCATAGGAGTGGAGCCCTGGAGGCACTTAGGTTATGTTGCTAACTGATTTATAATTCTTTGTGCAATTTTCATACGGTGGTAGGTTGATTGTCTGCCGTCGCTTGTGGTGGTGGCAGGAGTCGTGTTTTGGTTGTCGGGTTGTTTTGCAATTCGGGTTATAGGCGGCAGAAGTAGGGTTTTGGGGTGGCGCCACCGTGGACTCGGGGGAGGTCGAATCGGTGGTGCCACGTGTGTCAAGGCCGTTGTTCGGCGGTCGTGTCGAGGGTGGCGGTTTGGCGTGGTGGCAGTGTCGGGTTGTGGTGGAAAGGGGATCAGAAATGGGGCTGTTCGTGGCGGTTGTCGTGGCAGGGCTTTGAGGCAGGCCTGGTTGTGGTCGTCGTTCTCCTCGCCGGCGTGGGTCGACCACGTTGGTGGTGGTTGGTGATGACCAGGCCAGACCTGGTGACAGGCCTGGTGGTTGGCGGTGAGGGAAGGTGGCGCGTGTGGTGAGGTTAGGCGGTTGAGAGTGTAGGTGTGTGTGTGTCGAGTTGGGCTTTGTTATTTTGTGGTTTTCGTCTCGAGTTCTATTTTGGGTAGTCGGGTTTTGCTAGTATTATTATTATTATTAATTTTATTGTTATTATTATTATTTACCCAAGTCATTTTAATTATAGTATTACTATTGTCGAGTATTGAGTTTGGTGTCGGGTTTCTATTTTGGGTAAGTTGCTATTTTTAGTAGTTGCTATTTTGGGA
>JAYMSF010001155.1:0-12685 GCA_036897335.1 Silene vulgaris | reverse complement strand
TCCCTCCGGTTAGATACAAATTATAATTATAATTATAATTATACCCGAAGTCCATGCTGGTCATTCAAATGACATCAGGAGGTGGCAATCTCCAGAAATTCCACGAGTTGTAATCCTCCTAGGAGTGGACAAAAACATTAGATGCTAAACACAAAGAAATGCATTCCTAGCTCATAGTTTTAAGCTGTCCAGGGTTGAGCAAAACTGAGTACCCAGTCCAAATATCAAAATTGAAACAGGTGCCTGGTTTTCAAAATCATTAATTTAGCGACCAGAAACTGACAGGGAAAAAGAAGTTAACTGCATTCCCAAAAATAGGGTGGACGGTTTTGGGGAACCTGAAACAAACAGGGTACCCAATTTTGACCCCCGCTTTAGAAATAATATATGGAAAACAAAATCCACTTCAGTAGACAAAATCATCTTAATATGTTGGAATCGGGTTTCTATAAAAGGACATGGTTTGGGTTGGAATCAGGTTCAAGTTAGATAAGATCGGAATGCAAGACAAGAATCAAAAGACATTTTTGCGCTGTTTTCTTGACCATTTTTGGATGTTAAAATATCATTGAGAAAAACGCTGATTTAACTGATTACACCCTTTTTTTGTTTCCTCTCATTTCACTCTGACACAGTTAAGAAAAACGCATGTCGGCTTTTTATCAAGTAACCATGTCTAATTAGAATAATGGTTCATCCTTAGCTACAATTATCATTGCATCCATCACCACCCCAGGCCTACCTCAGCGGCAAAATTACGGGTCAACATACACACCACTTGATTGGAAATTTGTTAACAATCACTCCAACAATACTCATTTTGGAAATGTATCGTAAATCTCGTCGGTGCTAGTTTTTGGAGATGAAGCCTACAAGAATGGAGCTGAAGGGGCGACTTCAGAGGTTGAAGGAGAATAACAAGGAGGCGGGGGGTTGTTGATTGTGAGGGGAGATGCGGTTGTGAAATCGATAGGTGTTGAAAGGTGGTGGTCAACTGGGACAAGAAAGTTGTCAAGTCGCGGAGTTGGAGGTCAACTTAGAGAATACAGCTGCTGATTTCATTGGAGGTCTGAACATGATGCGTGTGTGTGTGGGTGGCATGTTTTGTAAATATGTAAATATGTAAATATACGAGTATTATTACGACAACTTGGTTATTTTATGAGATGAGATAAAAGTCCCCAAAATGGACAGTTAGAAAAGAGGGAAGAACTAAAAAGTTTCCCATCAAGGAACATGGGAAGAAATCGAAGGATGACGTATATGGGCAAGACCTATGTTGCACAAACTCGGTTAGAAGTATCCTCCACGACTGCATGTCCAAATCTCAGATTTCAGCTATTTTATGAAAAAAATTCATGTTTTTGGTCTAAAATGAAATGTCCGCATGTCATACTCATGTCCGAGTCTCGAGTATAGAGTGTCTAGTGTTTGGGAGGTAATATGGAGGAGTCCGAGCAACATAGACCAAGATAAGTTATACATTTATATATCTCAAATGTCAAGGGGGACAGATTACAGATGTTCTTAAATAGATTAAGATACCTGTTCAGTTGCAGGTGCTGGTGGAAACACTCCATGTACAAGAGAATGAAGAGACGTATATGACTTTGTATCCACGCGGCGGTTTACGGCAATTTGACCCTGCAGGAAGCGGAGATATAAGCATGATTTCATCCTTACATCAGATAATTTGTTTATGGGACTATTGAGGTTACCTTGGGATTAATGATAAAGATCTTTCCTATCGGAATTCCAACTCGAAGATAGCTGAGTTCATCCGTGTCTCGATTTCCAAAACCAGCATAGAATGGGTGCTGATCCGGAGGAAAAAGCACTTTAATATCCTGGACACCAATAAAAACAAACTCATGACCACTTTATAATGAGTGACAGTAAATTAATAACAGAACAAAAGCATCCAGACAAGGGTAATTTTTGCGCCTTTTAAGTTCATGGGGAGTTCTGATGACCCGTCCAAGTATCTTATATTTCATAAGGTTCAAAATTCTCCGTCATTAGGACAGCATATGAATTTATTTGTCAAAGAGCAGGACTATTGTATCATCGTGTTTCTCTGCCGGAGATTCTCTCCCGTACAGCTATGTTATCTGACTAGTCTGCAATTGTGCGAGTGCCCGAGACGGCTATTTTGGGAAAAGTTCATATTTTTAAGTCACGGGAATGCAGCCAAAGTGAAGAGTTCAAGTGGTGGAAACATTGATGTATCCAAGTCTTGTGAGTCCCAATCAAAGTCTAAAAGGGAAAACTCCGTTATATATCCATATATAGTTATATACTCCCCAAGTCGAGTACATCTTCTACATATGATCTCCATTTTACAAGTTACAATGAACATTCAGCGGTTCAAAATATGCATATAATAAACTCTCTACACATAAATAAACACTCATAAATATTCTTTCCCCTAGCTAAATCATTTTGAGTAATTACTAGTTCCACCTTTTACACTAATCCCTTGATCGATTTAACTCTGAATAATATTTTTGTATACCAGTTACCAAATGGCGGTGCTATGACAACTAAATAGCAGCATGCTAATTTCTAAGTGACAGACATCTCGACTTGGAAATCAAACTAGAAAATACAGCAGCATGCAGTCAAAAGAACACTACATGAACGGAGCTAAAGTGCCATACTAAAAAGAAAAAAGACTAGTCATCTTCCCTAGCATGCTAAGAATTTACTATCTATACAGTCCTCGTTTTACAACACATTGCCACATTAGCAATGAGCCAACTTTCCACTGGACCCAAATATTCCCTAGTCTTTGGCTCTTGAATATGAATAAAGCAAAATGGTTCACTGAAGTGTAGCAAAATGGGGCGAACATTCATACATTGAAGCATTGGGGTAATCTGTTGTAGCAACAATGCCACAGAGATTTGTTGAATATAATTCCATATTTAGAATATGGTAGCAATCATGATTTATGAATAAAATAAAATTAATGTCAAGACATACAAGGAACACACCTCTAAGCATGAGATCTTGAATTCATGTGGAGCTCTTCTAATTACTGCAGAAAATGCAATACAGTATAAGTGTTTAGCACTGAACATTATGCGTGTTCACTGTTTACCATGTTAAAGTTAGGCACATAGCAGCAAAAATAATTAGCACACATTACCAGCGGCAGATGCATGACCCGGAGAATGGGAGGCACCGATCAAATAAAAATATGAACATAGAAGAAATCGACAACGGCTTTAACATGTGTTTAATTACCTCTTTTAGTTTGTAAGTCAATGAAACCGAACTTTTAACAATTGTTGGTAAAAGAATATAATCGTAATTCGTAAATTTACAGGGTAGTGGTAAGACGTTACCCAGTCATTAACTAAAAGTAAAAAAAATCCGATTTTTAGGTATTGCGCCAAACTCTTAGGCAAAATAATGGGTAAGCGACTAATTGTTTTTTCGCCAAAAATACATGTTTCCAAACATGTCATTGGAGAATTTTAAGGAATTTTTCTATTTTTGTTGAGAATATCATAGAATATGGAAAAACATTACCCTAGTGTCTCAATGGCTCCCACACATTGCGGGGTAGGGACTTGTCGGATTTACACACCCTTACCCATGTCTTAGCCAAAAAGACTGTTTCTGAATGACCGAAGATGACGTAAATTGCATTGAAGAACCTCTACTTCACAAGAGAAAGAAGCGCATCCACATTAGTATGAGTCTTAATCTGGCTCCATTATAATCATAGAGTACGGAAGATTTTCGAAAATGTAATATGGGAAGTTAATGTTATTGGTTACTGCTTAGATGTGCAACTTCCCACAAATTTTACGTCTTTTCTGCTAGTAGAATGTTTCCCATTTGGAAAAATATATTGAACCAGACAACAAGACTATTATTGGGGAGCATCTGACCGACAGAGGTGTGAAATTCAAGCGAATGTCTATGTTTACGATTTGTATTTATCATATTTCTAATTATTTTTGTCACGAATCAATTAAGGGGGTACGTGCCCCCTAAATCCACCCATGCACATCATATAAACATATACTCCATCCCTTCAAATCCAAACACCACTAGCCCACCTTCAAAATCAATACTAACCTTCTCGATATAAAGAAGGAAAAAGTCCATCAGGAGAAATTATGACTGGACCCTCTGGTAGCTCTTTCCCATCCTGCCAATTTATAAAACATGCTATCACTTCCAAAACATAAGAACGGTCGCCAACAACAACAACTAAAAAATTTGTCTATCTTCGATCACCTGTTTAAGATTGTATAAGAACTGCCTAGTTGTACAGGCCTGTGAAATGGATCGAGCACTTAGAAAAAGCAGCTGATATCCATTTTCCTGAAACAAGATAGGAAAAGATTTATGGACTGTAAAGACAAAGGTATACATAGATAGCCCTTCCATGCAGAAATTTGTCAATAATGCAGTTCACACCAGGTACAAAAGGACATCACTTGAAGCCCCCACTGTTACTGCTTACAAAAAGGAAAAAGTAACTGCACACCAGCAAATAATATGAGACAATCTGCAGAAGACGAAAAAGTAACTCTCATATAGCACAAGAGTACTATGTTAGTATGTAATGCTCCACTCTCATAGAAACAAAAGATTATCCTTGAACTCAAAATAAGTCACCAGTCAAGCAATCATGAACCTTTACCAGATAAGGCCCAACTCAAGGCAAAACACAACAATAGTATATGAAAATAATATTGACCAACAAACACTACACCTCTTGTAGGTACCGTGATAAATACTAAGGGAGGCAGCTTTTCAAAGGGAGGGTGACTTTCCAAAATATTGGCTTTTTTAATTCATATTTGAATCTCTGGGAAGAAAAAATGTTCAGCAGTCATACTTTAAACTAGACCAATTGGCAGTCATATACAAGTTAAAACATAAATGCTCACTCTCACCAGAAAATATTTTTAACCGAGTATTGGATAAATTTGACTGTCCACTACGGAGTATATATTATTCGGTTGCATAAATTCCTCGTCAGGTGCAACCTATCTACTAGACTATTACAAGAGAGGTTCCAGTATTTTCTTTTTTACTACAAAAGACAAGTAACAAACCTTAATAGCTGAAAAGAGATGAGTCACACCCGTCTGTGACCAATCCATTCCCATCAAAGGCATGAACTGACCAAGTACATCCGATCTGCACATTGAATGTTGAATAAATTAAGAGATAGTTTGCAATGAGGTTGCCTCTACGTGTTAACTACATCTAAAATACAAAAATAAAGAAATATCAATAGCAATGAGAAGACGGTAAAGAGAAAAGGCAAGTAATGAAAACAAAATATAGTGGCATGAGAAATATGCTGAATATCACTTAATCGTAGCCCCAAAGACCACCCAGAGAATGAAAACAACTGTATCTTTATTCACAAAAGCTGTGGTCTCTAGTCTCTACGACTATAGCCAGCAACAATAGCTTCTCCTAATTACAACCCCCCATATCAATAGTCTATTTCAGCAGGTGAGCTCGTAATAATTTCAAATATTTTGTTTCACAATGTCTTCTCACACAGCAAGAATACAAATCTCCTAGACCTCTCCACACTCGTTCTGGTTTTAATTATGCGGAATGCAAAAAACAAACCCATTAAATAGGTTCCACTTCTTTTTAGTTTTTTTTTGTCAAACACTACCTAACATTCACCTCTTTTTCAAAAACACAACCGAACTTATAACAGATTTGTTTTTGTTGGGGGTAATATTAGAGATAAATTGATAATGCAAACTTTTATATGGCTTATCAATAAGAATTTGTAGAGTAAAAATAAGGAAAGTGAACAATATAACATTGTTTGGGGGTATAAGAAAATGATAATTAAATTTGGAGGAAAAAAAATAGGGGAAAATTGATTACGTAATTTTCAGGAAAAGGAAAGAAAGTTAGGTAGTTTTAGGAAAAATAATGATTGCGGAATTTTGGCCAAATGTTGCCTTTGGCGGTGTTCAGGAAAAAAGCATAAGTGTTAGGTAGTAAACAACAAAAATTAAAATGTTAGTTAGGTAGTATCTTTGAAAATGATATAAAGGAAAGGCAGTGTTTGACGAAGGAAAAACCATCTTTTTACGGTCATTCCAGGCCATCGTCGACACAGTTTTCATTATGGATCATCCAAACAGTCTCGTTGTATTGTTAAGAATCTTAAGATAAGGGTAAGGCTGCCTGGCTACATTGAGTACATCCATGACAAGTCAATCAGACTGTTCTTACTCCATCATATAACCATATCCGACACCAACACTTCGACATGGGTATGACAATTGGGTACCTCATTTAAGCGAAAATATGCAGATTTTTTATGAAATTAGCCAAATTCGACACTTGGACAAGCGCCCATATTGGGTACTTCTAAATGAGTTAAAAGAATACTTAACCCAAGGAACATCTGACAGATAATCTAAGTTATATTCAGATGTAAATAACTATTTACTCATGAAAGACACAAACATATAGTTCCGTAAAGTACTTGAATGTTTGTAAGGTTTTCATTGGCGCAACAAAACGATTACACCCTCCCTTCAAATCCAAACATCCCGGTCCCGTGAGATGAAGTTTGAATTTAAGGGATGTTTGGATTTGAAGGGAGGATGTATAGAGTATAATAGTTCTAGACACATAATTTAGGGAATGCTTCCTCTGTCCCGCAAATAGTTTGAGGTATATATCTTTAGCTAATCCCCGCCAACACCATATTGTCAACATAAATCCAAGCACACTGCATGAATACTCCCGACATTTAAAGGTTCCTCCAGATAAGAAAAAGAAATCAATTATCTAAACTGTTCAGAACATATAATTTCATGTACAAGAAACTGAAAACAGGAAAAAGACAGTGACAAAATGCTCAAACTATCATGAACATAACTTCATAAATGGTAAGTGCAGATGTTTTTAACACTGCAGTAAAACTATGAGTCGTGACTTTTTCAGTCAAATCTCAACTTGAAGGCAGGATGAAAGTGGAAGTAATCCATACTTAGTAATGGTCCCATCAACATCTGATATCACGATCCTTGTATTCCATTTCCACAAAAATATTCTGGCATCAACCTGCTACAAGTATAGATAAATATACTATCAAATCTCATGGCCAACTATCGACATTTTGATGATTACTGCCAAAGCATTTTGGCGACAGTATCGGTCGCATTCATAACACACCATTTTGATGATTACCGCCAATGCATTTTGGAGACAATATCGGTCTCATTCATAACACGACACCTGACAACAGTCCTTGATGACAGTTTCTGAGATCAAGTATCTAGTCGAGGTTTAAGACCATCAAACAAACTACAACAGTGAAAAATAAAAAAAATAAAATATATCAACTGAAATCAAATACAGCCAACCTGCTGCTTCCCTTGCATTGCCGTTGAAAACGTGAAGGTGACCTCGTTCTTGCCCTCTTTCAGTTTGAGAGATGCCAGTTGCTCAGAAGTGGGAGCCTTTGCCCGTATTTTTCTTTTTGAGTGTTTGGGCCGGGCAGCATCAATGTCTTTGACCTTGACTAAAGGGCTCTCAGAATAATGCTCTGAGTCTACACGTTTGCCTTGCATACTGTTTGATCTCTTGAACAAGAAAGGCCAAATTTTCCAGGTCCCACTTTGGGAATTAGTAGACTTTTGCATCCCTTCAGGGGTTCTATCATCTTCTTGACCAACAGCTATCATACCTCTGGGTTCCAGCATTTTTTCCTTTTCCTGAGAACCTATAGCAGAAGCAATAGGCAAAGCTGCATCCCATGGAAAATAGAGACCACCAATTCTGACAACAAGCTTATCATTTTTCAAAATCTCAGGACCAAGAGAAGAAAATTTGTCAGTATCCATTTTTTCAGCATCAAACGCAACCGCAGCAGCTTCATAGCCCATCCCCTCAGATAACAAGTGTCTGCAAAGAGATACTTCTGCATAAACAGCAAATTAAGGTAATTTTAAATTTCAAAATATGAAAAATATCATCCCATACTTCAATCTTTTAGTATGTACAACCTCCAAATGATCTTTGGTGGACTCGTTTCTAACTAACAAAAAAAAATCGGCAACATTTCCTCGTTAGTAAGTTATTTCTTAGGTTTCCTTCTGTTCTTTTTATCAAGGTTTGCATCTATAATTCTGTTTGACCTTGTATTTTCTATAACTAACTTTTCGCAACTCGTGTACATTGAGCTGTACAACCTACAAAATGGAACAAAAATGGGAAATAAAATCATGATGTAGTGCCGTCTATGCGCAAAAACAAAGCTGTGATACAATCATACAAAGAACATAGTACCCTCAATATTGGGCTCCATCAAACATTTCCAATGGGGCCAAAGGATCACCATCATTAGGCGTTGGATATAATGGAATAAACCAAATGACTCACTAATCTCACTAAGCTTCTTATAGCATGAAGTAGAAGAGTGTTGATACATTTTATAATGGATCATGCGTTACAATTTCTATGCATTTTTTGACATAGAACTATAGAAGAAAGGATGCACGCATCGTATCCCTAGCCCACCAAACGTGGGAGCTATTGAGGCACAGGGGTTATGTAATATAATGTTTCAGATGCATGCATCCAAACCTCTTTACCACAAGGGTAATATAGTCACTAGGGTAATTTTGATTGTTTTATTGCTAATAAAATACCAAATTTCTACTAGCTTTACTGAATGATATTGTGCTAATAGATATGATAATGAAAGCAATAGTTGACTTACCAACTGCAGGATCTGAAATGATCTTTTTTATGTCCTCGGAGATACGTGAGATATCGGTATCGAGCTGTACACTTTCTACTTGTTCCTGATCTGCATTACACTCTGAATCAACTAGCACATCATTAACTATTTTAATAGCTTCAAGGTTCGAACCAAAAGAATGTCCTACGCGCTCAGGGTCGCCATATAAACTTACGCCATCACCCTCAAACCTTATGTTGGGCATGGACATGCTAATAGGACTATACACCCTATTCAAATTCTCTTTAGGGCTTGGAGAATCACTATCACCTTGAACTAGCTTGCAATCTGAAACACCAGTTTCAGTGACCTCGTCTTCACTGCTTTCCGAGGCATCTCGAGGAAGACAGTCTTTACGTCCCGGTGACAATAGTACATCTTTGTTCGTCTTTTGATCATCAAGATCACTAAACCTGAATTGCTCTTCTACTGAATCATTCCACGAGGATAGACTAGGAACCTCAGAAAATTCACGTCTAGCATTTTCGCCCGCAGTGGTAACACCATTATCAACTCTACTAGGTACATGTGAGTTATTCTTGTTAAACTTTTCTGACTTTGAAGGAGGCAATTTGGGCGGACCAACTTTTAGGTTAGTTGTCCACCTTACATCTAATAAGTCAGCAGCAATCTCAGCGCGCTCCATAGAGGTCACCCTGTCCACTCCAAGACCACCCTCTCCATCCTGAAACCCGTTTTGCTTAATTGAGCGCCTACCAAAAGCAAGCCCAAAAAGTCTTGCTCGACGGCTATTATTCAATGGCGAACTCTTCCCATCACTTTCGAGTTCAGAAACCAGATCAGTGCGATTAGCATCGAAATTATAGCTCTTAGACTTATGAACTCTATAAAATTCAGGCTTTACATCCGCTTCATCGCCAGACGTAGCATATCGTTCTAACTCTCCTTCCTCCGGTTCCACCTCCCGGAGAAAAAAAGCTTCTCCCTTATGATCCAAATGCATGCAAAAATCGGCATCCACTCCGTCGACATTGATGGCGATAACTTTCTCAGAAGCCTTTAAAACCCCTTGAAACTTGCCAAATCGAACGTACCATGGAGAAGATTTATAAGTACCATCAGGTTGCTCAACCACAACTATATCTACTGCACCACCAAAGGGGTGAAAGGGTCCAGAAACCGAATAAACCCCTCTGCTACTATAACTTCCTATCTTCCCCACAGCATACATATTCACACAAACAACAAATCACACTGCTTTATTTCCTACCATTATTATCCTAAACAATATAATGTCGAACGAGTAATCGGGTAAAACAAGGTAAACCCAGATCAAATAATCGAAAACCCGGCTCAAATTAACCTTGTAACAATTCACAGAGATGAAATTAAAGTGATCAACTGCAAATATTGATATTATTAAAGGGAATTCAGCTAAAAACAAGAAAAAGGATGATGAGTCTTTAAAAGCTTCAACAACATACGAGGAAAAGGGCAAGGGCGAGGGGCCCCACAGAGAAGTTTCCGCAGGACAGTATATTCGATTTAATAATTAATTGGAATGTCGGAAATTTGACAATAATTACACATGATCACCTTGTATATATCTATCTATATAATATGCCGAAATGAGATAAAAAGCAAGATTTATTAAGGTGAGAAGGAATGGAAGAATGGTAGATTAGGAAGATTAATTACCTCAAGAACAAAGAATGGTAGATTAGATAAATAAAAATCTGTGATCTTGGAAACTCAAAGAGAAAGGAGACAATATAAGGAAAGGAATGGATTTTGTTTTGAGGGTCAAATTTGGGAAATTATTAGCATGAAATACAGTAGATTACGACGTTGAGGCCTTCGACTCCCTTCCTTGAAGGAACAAGACTTGTTCTAGTTGGTTGACACACGTCATAAACTAACTGTATCTTCCGGAACTGCTACATTAACGTTTCGCATTTAAGACAAAACAGAATGTTACTCCTATGCACTCTGCTTTTGTCTTATCTACCCAAAGAAAATATTTGACTCGTCGCAATGCCCCTTACACATCAGATTTTGTGATCACAAATATGATTTTTAGTTCTCATACACTGATTGATATAGAGGTGAAAATATTTTTAAGCGAGACCAACTACGTTAATATACATTGGAATTTAAGTTTTTTTTTCGGTGTGATTGTTCGTGAGCGCACAATTATCGTTCCTATTTTATATTTTAGGGAGTCATTAACCTATTTTGGTATTAATCATAAGTTTAAAAGTGTGAGCAATATAAATTCGTAACATAAATCGTTTAAAGAGACGCTTTCGTGAACTATTAGGTGTAGGGTTGAGCAAAACCGATGAAATCTGGATCGGAAAGTCGCTTTTAAAATTATAACTTTTAAGGATCTAGATCGGATCCGAATAATTCGGAAATTTGAAAATCCAGATCCGATCCGGTTTATATACATAATAAAGTCAATTTGGTCTTGTCAGTCTCACAAAGACAATTTAATCCATTTCGCATTTTTCACACCACAAAAAATAGGATATATCTACTTAATACTCCGTAAATGATAACGACGTTGTTGATTGCATAATTTACAAGTCTTGAAACCGCAAAGTTACATGATAACAATAAAATATCAAATGAGCATTAATTATTACGAATTCCCCAGAGTTTAAATCTAAAACTAACGGAAAAGTTTCAACAAGACTAAAACCGCAAAGGTTTTTTTTTTTAAGCTCTTTAAATTCGGATAATATTCAGATATCCGGCTTTAAAATTTCCTTATGCACATCGATCCAGTTTAAACAGAAAAACTCATCTCAGATATCCAATTTAAATGGTATCCAGATATTCGGATTTATTAATTCGTTTTTGGGATAGGATTTGAATAAAAAAATTTCTCAAAAGATAATCTTTTTAATTCGTATTTCGGATAGAATTTGGATTAAAAAATTCCTATCAGTTCTCTTTGCTCAACCTTAGTTAGGGGTGAGCAAACATATACGATCCCGTTTTATTATATACACATACGGTTTCAATTTACGAATTTTCGTATATCCGATACGGTTTTTAATTTACGAATTTTCGTATATCCGAGACGAATACTCGTATATCCGATACAGCTTTTGCTAAAACCATATCAAATACGTGTCGGAAAATTTTTAAACCATATACAGTTTCCAATTCTAATTTTTAATGGAAAACAAAAAATACAAAACCATTAAACATTTGAACCACTTACAATTAATAATTCACGGAAGCCAAAATAAGCAAAAAGGCCTAATACCAAAACACTAACATTACAACAATTCACTCTCTAAGAGGGTTGTTCTATCATCACATATTTTGGTAACTGTTCGGGCTAGTTTATTTTTTATTTTTATTTTTTTATTTAGTTTTTTTTAAGGTAATTAAGAAACTAGATCGATCCTCTAGGATATGGCCAACCTATCTGATCCTTTCGAATAAGAGAGGTAAGTTGAACTGTTGAAGCCACCGGCTTTTAAATCACCTCGAAAGAGTTGGACATGAATGTCCAATAGAAGTCATAAAGTCAGCAACCTTGTTGGTTTCACGAAAGCAATGTTTAGTTATCACTTCATCGAAAAAATGAAGGTCTAATTTCACTTATTTAATAATACTAGAAATTTCCCAAGGAATTTGCCAAGTACCTCGAATTGAGTTCATGACACATAAATTATCACCCTCCACAATTAAGACTCTGTTTGGCAATGTATTTCAGGTACATGATTCAGTCAAAATAACTTATTTGACCAAAATTTCAGGTACCTTATTTTTTTGTAAGCGTTTGGCAAGTAGTTTATTTAATCAAATAAGCTATTTGAAATGAAATACAACCTAGAGTAGCATTTGAGATTTCAGGTACCTGATTTGATTAGATTTTCCTATTTTGCCCCTTAAATCTATACTATTAAATAATTATCATATCATATCCTTTTACGTCATTTCATCAAA
>JAYMSF010001154.1:0-12685 GCA_036897335.1 Silene vulgaris | reverse complement strand
CTTAAGTTGAGTCTTGAAAATCCAAGACTCAACTTAAGACTCTACAAGAGTCTTGACCCCACCGTTTTATAATTACAACCAATGAATGACTACCATGTGTTAAAGTATTATTGTTTTCTTTTTATCTAAAGCCTCATAAGAAAAGTGTAGTGAAAAAGTAGAGTCGGAGGTGAGTTTGATGGATAATGTATAAAATCTGAGGTAAGTTTGAAGTGAGTCTGAATAATAAAATAATAATAAAAGTTAGTGAAAATCTGATATGACAGAGTCTTAAAACTTTGGTGAGTCTGACTGATAAACATACCCTAAGGCTTCTTTACTTGGCTCATTAAATGCCACATTATTAGGCTCAATTTAGGTCGCAATATTAGGCTTATCATAATGTCATGTTCTAGACAGAGTCTTAGGAGGTGTCGATCACATTCACTTTCAGGAATAGATCAAATTTCAAATCACATAATTATACCGTTCAACTCCAGGTGCACATGAATCAATTCGGAAATATCCCCTTTAATAAAGACCGCTTTATCCATTTGAAACTCAAATGCGGTGAAAATCGCAGCTGTGAACTTCTGGCCACTAACCTTTACATGTGGACTTCTGGCCACTTGCCTTATACAATATGTATATATTGTATTTGATGAAACGGTGTTAAATTATTACACGCCATTAAAACATTGAACTTCATATCTGATGTAGAAATAATGATAAGGATGTGGGTGAGAGACTCGTGTTGTGAAATAAAGAGAGGTATAAAGAGAATATAAATACCAGAAAATATTTGACAAAAGATCGGTAACCCAAAAAAATAACTTAACCTAGACTGAAAGAAATATTTTACATTACTGAAATTATTATTCTAGCTTGCATTATACGTAAAAATAGTTTAATTACGGAGTGTATTTCGGAAGTTTGAACGGATGCTCCGGGAAAAAAAAATATTGATGAAAGAATTCAACCTTCAATAGAGAAGAAACAGCTTCAATTAACCTGGTAGACTCCAAAAAATTCTTTCCTGGATTACATCATACCATTTTCAACATACACAGTACTACTAAATAACATTTCTACGAGTACCGGATCTCGAGATTACCAAAACTCTGGCCATAATGGTAACTAAATTCACTACATTTTGGCATATATACATGGCCGCGACAATAATGTCTACAGAAGGATCCCTGGCCTTGTCGAGACATGGGGTAAACCATCTTCTATCTCTTTCCACAGTGAAGAGAGCGGTAATATGTGAAGTTCTAAGCAGTCGACATATCATTGTGTGAGTCTCTGCGTATCATTTTCGTCATTAAGGGTCTCGATGAGAAGGGGAGGAGCGTACTGAGCTGTGCCCTGGTGCTCCTCAGCGTCTTGGCAAAATGATAGGATAATGGTATCAATCGACATTTCCACAACACCAAAGAACAATGTGGCAACAATATAGCCCAGAGCCCAACACGCCTGCATGCAAGTATGGTAAACAATCATGCAGAGAAACGGATCTCACGAGGTTTTTCCCGTGCAAGTAAAAGGGGATCTCACTAGCTGTAGAATCATTTGTAAATCACTAAATCTTACTCTAAAATATCATTATTATTACCCTAGTGCCTAAAACGAGACTCATGCGCAACACAACAACTAGGTAAGCCGTAAGAAACTAAGAATTGGACAGGAGTATGCAATATTTCGCTACAATACTAGAGATTTCCAAGTGACATAAGCAGAAATTCAGAATCATGACAATAAATATTGTGCGGACAATACTCATCAAACTCCAAAATACCGTTGCATATAATAAGCTTCGGGCACAAACCTCAACCCTTAGTGGTGAAGCTAGCATTGGAAGGCAGGGGCTAAAACAATGTAAAAATTATTCCTTGCTACCCCCCACGGCCTAACGCCACTGTCAGCCTTAATGTATCTCTTCTTTTATTGCCAATTGTGCCTTTTTGTTTCTGATAAAGTGAATATACTAAATCGACGAATGCATAACAATTTGTCACGGATAACAGGCTTTGACGGAATATAAGATGAGAAAGATAACATTTTGGGAGAGATAAGATATATGTATGGCTAATTAAGCTAAAAGATAGAGCAGCATACCAAAACCGGGAACAATGGAGATGAGATTTTGTTGTGGGCAGACTTGTACTTGTAAGAATCCAGCATGAGGAATCCAAACAAAGCACTGGATAAGCTAACACACAACTTTCCAAGCGAAAGAATGACGTCTCCAATCACATTTACCTTCCCTATTCTTAATATGTTGTTCATAATTAAACTTGTCGCAATAGCAGACGATTTGAAGAAGCTTTTTCCTGTTATGGCAATCTGAAAATCATAATTCCAAATGTAAAGAGGCAGAATTTCACAATAAGGCATAAGCGTTTAGCTACTCAAATGTCCAGTTTGTGATTTCCGGCAAGTCTTGTATGAGCCAGTCTCAGGTTTGAAACCAACACAACTTTTATGTGTCCCTCATTTAACTATAGACTCGTAAGTTTTTGTGGTTCCTAAATGAGAACAAAAACACGATACTTACCATTATATAAGCATTACGGTTTACAGATTTAAGGGTCCACTCGACAGACTTCAAGCAGAAAGCAGAAGAATGATAGACTATCTTCCTGAACCAATTATCTGGTGTAATATAGGAAACTTTCAGCTTCCGGCGAATTGACTCGAGTATAAACCGAATAGACTCCACGAATGAGAGAAGCAGAGAACCAATAGCAACAGAACCCAGATTGTACCGGAGAAGCCTCTTCATTGAGCCAAAAACAGGAAGAAATGGAATATCTGGCTGCAAATACATTGTACATTGTTAGACCAAAATAAACCACAAGATAAGCATATTGTTGTATGGAATGAATAAAACTAAATTAGATTTAGAGAAGTAGCGAGGCTAGAATGCCTAGAAGTTTCCTGCTTTGCAAACGATGGATGTATATATTCTCGGTTGTATATGATTTTTGGATAACCTTGACTTCTGATGCACATATTCTACATGTTTCAAGTCTTCACACGGTTGGAGAGTCACAATAATCTCAGTTCTAGACTTAAAACTGGAAAGCAGTCTCCCAGCCACCTAATCAGGGTCGTTATGTCATAAATGCGGCCGCACAATCATGATTTCCTTCAAAACCTTGATAATTCGGCCACAGTTCATTAATGCAATTTCAATTTAATAACACGGTCTTGAATCTTAAGACACAGTACAACAAAGGTCTTTGTGCATTTGCCAATTCTGGTTTAAAATTTCCAATCAATTTTAATATACCAATGATTAATTATGATTTTTCCCTGTAATTTGGGGGATCCCAGACCCTAGAAGCCTTAGCTTAACCTTAGCTTAATTTTCCAAGTCCAACAAAGGTCTAGACTTCCAGTAATGTTGCTCTAATGATAATAGGATTTTTTGACGCGAAACCTTAGCTTAATTTTCCAAGTCCACCACTGACAACCCCAATAAAATTATTCAGACTGCATAATTCAAGCAATCAGCAATAACAACAACAAAATCAAAGTTTATTTAAGTTAGTTACTCACCGAGGCATCACCACGAGCCCAATAATAAGAAGCAACAGATCCAGCAATGACGGTAGATGAAGAAGCTATGAAGAAATGTGTGGCCCAATAACCACCCAGCAAGTGAAAGAGAATGGCAATTCCAATATGAGGGGTATAATGAATGCTGTAACCACAACAGCGTTCACAGCTGACCCGCTTTGATACAAGATCATAAGCACAGCAGTTGGAATTGCAATTATTTTGACGAACCTCTCCGGAACTAAATAAATGAAAGGCAGCCGATAACCAAATCATGTAAAATATTGCAAGAATGGTAAATGGTATGACGGGAAATATCATAAGAGCTTGGACTTCTCCTATGACCTTAGCAGCCACCTGGAAAATAGTCAAGTAACATGTCAGCGGAAGTTGTGGATAGTCGAATCACTTATCTACACTTTTTCATGATTTAGCTTGGCCTAGTTTTCAAAAGGCACACACCATCAGTTTACAGTTACTATAATTGAGAAACATCGTTCGTTTACAGGAACACCAAATGTTACAGCTTCAGTACAGGAATAATCTAGAAAGATTCTAATCTTACAAACAGCAATTCGGTGAATTTCTACAAGAGTTGGTTATGAACAAGGGTCTATGGTTTGGATTATTCCACTGACATATGAAGTCGTATCCGCTTGGAGATGCGAGAATGGGATGAAAAACGGGTCTGGTGTCAAGTCAAATTCATATCAGAAAGATTTATACGGAGTACTTGCCTTTAGAACTGATGTCGCCATAAGAATACGCCTAACAATAGCAATAGATGCAAGGAGTGAAATTCCCATAACAACAGTCATCACAACAGCAGCAACACGCAAATGAGTTAATTCCTGTTACAGAAAATTTTTGACAATTAAAAAAAACGAACTCAAAAACCACATCTAACTTAAATATTTATAATCAAGAAAAGGAAGATCTTACCCTTCCATATACATGAGTATACGGATCATGCTCACCAACAATCGGTGTCACAGCATCATTTCCCATCCATCCAGCTATTTATGGCAAAATAAATTACAACAGAGAATTAATAAAGTGATCATATAGCATTTGATTAGAAAATTTCCCGACATTCTATCACATAGTAGATAATTCATAAATGGTAAAATTCTAACCTTTTAAATAGAAAAACATTGTGACTGATATCACAAGAATGTTGAAGAGTACGACTGTTATCCACGGCATCCCAGAGACAAAATGTCGAATCAGAAGCAACCAAATCACTGACAGAAAAAGTGGCACGAGTGCTCCACAAACTATCAATACCGGCCATGATTTTCCAATGTCCGCCATGTATCTCTGCAAGTGGAAGATTTTCAGAATATGAATTGACATGAAAAAAAGGCGTGTTTTACATAACACTGATATGCTTCTCAAAATATGAACTCAGCCATTCTACGAAACGTAGAACTGTAAAAGTGTAAGAGCACAAACCTTTAAGACAGCAGACCGAGTGTTAATTGATTTGTGAATTGATTTGTCTATTTCAAGCCCGTCATTGATCCTTACTCCACCCATCTGCTGCCAATGTCGTAAAGACATATTTGAAGGACGAGCTATAAACTGACAGCTCCAGAAAACTAGAAAGCAATAGAAGGAAAAGGATTTAGTCAAGAACCACCAACATAGTAAAGACTCAAGATCTATGTTACTTCGACTCTTCACTTCTAGAGCCGTATCCGTATCTCACATGACACTCAAGGGTATGGGTTCGGATTCTGTACCTAACCCTCACCAATCTGAAACTTCCTCCTAGAAGGGTTAAAAAAGGAGGCATGCATGAACAAAGTAAAGGAAGAGGCTTTGTTGTATGAATCATTAACACACTTACCATTAACACTCGGATATATGACGGGATAGCAAGGTCCTTGAAGTTGAAGTGATGTATTCCTCATATCAGGGCTGAGAAACTCAAAATAATCATAGTTCCGGTCAATCCATTCATCTACAGTGAGGTGTATATCTCCATCCGGATAGTCGCAGACCCAACTTAGTGAATCTTCTGCTGGAAAAGGGCAATCCAATAAACAAATGCTTCTGGCATCCTCTAGCTTAAAATCACTTTTCTTCACTCCACTTTCATAAACCTGGTTTGGATTCATCCAATATCTGAGTTCCAGTTCACGGAGATCAGGATTGGCATGTCTATCACCACAAAGATTCCCTTTGTAATCCAGCCCATAAGTTAACCTGCAAAGCGATGTATCAGATCAAATACTTAAATAAGTCAAGAGTTATATTGTAATCTCCGATATTAGTCTAAAAGTTCATTTCACATTATAATCTCCTACCCCACTGACGCGCATAAGCCTTTTCCACATCTCTACTAACACTAAACTAGAAATACACTAAAGCTATCAAATTGCAGGAAAGGTGACAAATGTAACAACTAATGAGAGCGAGTAAACAGTCAACTAATCAGAATCAGCTGAAGGAAAGGAAATGGGAGAAAACAAAATCTGCAATGCTAAACCGATAAATTGACCACCCACGATACACTCCAGTAAGAAGTAATAAGCTTCAAATTGCAAACCAAAATTGAGTCTACTGTTTTCGAGGTAAAAAAAATCCGATCTTCTTTAGACAAGCTGCAGCAATGTTAACACAACTTTGCAGCACAGATGCAGGTGCAATTTATCACAAATTCACAATTACTTAACCAAATTGTACACTTGCTAAATTCAGCATCAGGAACAGCAGAATGCTCTAAAACCCCATACTTTCGCCACAAATCTTACCGTAAAATACCTCAAACAAACCCGAAACTGAAGAGGCATACATCCCTCAAACAACATACCAAACAAGAAACAAATCTAGGTAGTTCACAGAAAAAATGTTGAGCACTTTACCATAAATAGGCACAATCTGACATACATTCTACAAATTAACACAACAATCAAAATCAACAACCCATTATAAGAAAGGATAAAATCTGAACTGGGTTTTCTTCAAACAGTAGGTATTGCTTAAAACCGTCTTAAATTAGACCGGCTCATTTAAATCGGGTATGAGTGTGGTCTTAACTTTAACTTAAGACGGTCTTAAACAAGAATTCGACAACAAAAAAAAAGATGCAGAATTTACTAACCTAAGTGGGTTTCCTTGATTGAATCCAAAGCTAGAGTTAACAATCATACCAACCCAGAAAGCAATAAAGATGATAAGAAACACAACATCTTTACATTTCCTATCTTTCTTAATAATCCCACCAAGCTGACTTCCATCACTAGATGGATACCTCCCTATAACTGGCCTCATTTTAGAGAGAGAAAGCTTGCAACTTTCTAGAGAGAGAAACTAAAACAAGGGTTTCTGAAAGTGAAAGTGACAAAAGATCAGCACTTTCTTTTACACACTACACAGCAGTGTTACTGTAAACAGTTGGTCTGGTTTAAAACCGTCTTTAACTTAATCGGGTGTGAGAATCGTCTTAAATTATGACGGAAATGGGGTGCAAATCACAGAAAAGAACAGCATGAAGAAAAAACACAGTGTACTAGGAGTAGATGAGTGTGAGGAAAAGTGTGAAACAAAGCTAAGAGATTCTTGGCTTAAGGACCGGTGCATAATAAATTCACTTCACTTTCTCTCCACTTAGTTTAGTTTTAGTAAAGTGTCATTTATTGTCCCGACTCGGAACTGATAACGTTACTCGAAAATCAACAATGCCCGTTTAATATAGATACATACTATAATTATCGACTACTGTAATATTTCCGTTTAACATATACATGTAAGATTATAAGATTTCACAAGAATTAAGTGTTTTACGAGTGAGGTTATTTCCGCGCATTATTATTTTTTTAGAATAAAAGAAAAAACTAAGCTTTTAAGAGTTTAACAGTGATTTAGGACAAAGATAGTTTTATTCCACTACTTTTGTAATCATCTTTGAGACAAGATTTAAGACATTAAAAAAAAGGGTCCATTGTCAGTTTTGATGGGCTAATATCATGGGGAGTGGAGATTGGTGTCAGCAATTTTTTTTTAATAGTATCAACTTCTTTGTTGGTCGGCTTGGTCCCTTAAGACGGTCATATACTCATATCCGTCTTAGGTGTAAAGAGATCAATATCTATATCTATATATATATATCTATCTATCTATCTATATATATAAGTATAATAGAGGAACCACTAGACATGTGGCAGCCTCACATTCACTCTCAATACTGATTTTCCCGCCTAATATTCAAGGGAATCTTTGGATATTATTTATTTAATAATAAATCAATATATTCACTAAAAAAACGCCAATTTTTCATTTTCTTTTTCTGTCAGCTTTTCTATTTCCTTTTCTTCCAACTATGAAATCTTTTTATAATCTTTATATACTCAATCTGGAAAAAAAATGGAAACTAATCTTTGATCAATCAATATGATACAGAATTATCTCTCAACCTTATGTAAATAATATCTTTGGACTACAATATTCTTTGTTTTTAAAATTGACAATGTTCTTATACACAAGTTTTGTGATTTTTGTAATCAATCAAACACTACTTTGTGCATTTTCTTATGGTTCAACAACATTTATGCTTTTGAAGATGGATATTAATAACTCTTTGATTCGGCTAAAGATAGAGCTATTTATTTGTATTTTTCATAAAAGAGTCATTTTAATTGATCTTAAATTTCATTTCTTATACACAATTTTCCTTACTACATATTCTTTGTTTAAAAATTGACAATGTTCTTTTATCTTATTGTTATTAGATAGAAGCAGAGGTATTGGGATGGTGTAATAAATACTTCAAATGCTACTTGGTTAATCCAAATTGGTGATCACTTTAAATTCAACTATGATGTTACTTTATCCTACACTTGGTTATTATAGAAGTAAGAGATAGTATGGAAGCCCTTTATGCTTCTTTATTCGACACGTTTGTATTGAACTAGCCGACTAGGCATGGTTACAGAAACAAAATGAGAGATTTACTTATCACAAGCACTCGGTAACTCTAAACATTTATAGAGGCGTATTGCCAAAGCTTTGGCAATAAAGTTCGGTAATGGAGATTACGTCGGAGACTGGTTTCACTCAAGTCATCAAGAAAAGTGTGTCACCCAAGGTTATTAATGATTTATAGTGTTTCAGGGATATGAAATCACTCATTAGGCCTTTTCTTGTAGAACATTATTGTCATTAGTGACATTCGCATTTTATTATAATAATTGATTTGATCATTATAGTTTTGTCCTCGGGAGGAATCGATTGAATTGTAAGAGTTTATCCATCTAACTATTTGAATATTATGCTATGAGAATATCAAACTATAAAGTATAAACGATATATATTTCTCATTTTTCGTGCACAAGTTACTATTTTTATTTAATTAGTTCTTAGTTATTTATTGGTTGTCTTTCATTAATGTAGTGAGGTACAATCTCTCACGAGACTTATTAATACGGACTATTATTTTTTTTGCCATATAGGCTATATATACAAAAATAATAATCTTTACTTCGTTTTAACAAATGCGTAAAAATATGTCTTTCACCCTCATTCATCTTGATAATGAGTAATGATACATGGATAAAGATAGGTTAGTTCGTTTGTTCTCACTTCTCATTATTTTGCTAATAACGTAACTAAACATGCATCGTGAATAGCATTATTATAAGAAGTTATTCACCCAAGTTAATATTTTACTTAACCATGAAAATGGGAATGAAATTTCTTATGCTCGTGCATTTTGCACGGGTATTAAACTAGTTACTACTATATAATAAGATGGTTCATGGAATCATAGTCATTGTAAAAACTCCGTTTTTTTATGTGTTAATTTATGCTTTGAATTATATAGTGGTTGTTAACTAATTAATTTTATTTATGACAATTTATATAGTGGTTGTTAACTAAGATGCTTTTACTAATGTTTTTTTTGTTATGTTGCCAGGATGATCGAAGATGTTAAAAACTACGAATTGCAAACGTGGAACGTGCCCCTAATATCAATGTGACCATCTTAATAAAATTGTGTTATTGTCCGAAAACTATGGTTCAATCATATCTACAAAATACAATAAAAGTGAGCATGCTTTGATTTTTTTTTCTATTTTGATTGAACATCTGACGATCTTTGTGGTTACGGCAGTGTTAATTACAGGATGTATGCGGTAATTATTAATTAGTATATCTCAAAAAAAAAAATGACGGTAGAGAGTTTCACGTATAATACGTGTGTTTTTAGGTACTACTATCCAATTCAGCTACCTAACTGACAAGTTCGACTATGTCCATGTTTAAAACTCTCATACCCGATAACATAGTGTGTTATTGATAATAAAAATTAAAATCATTCAAGTTTAGCTAAGTTAACTTAAATTAAGGTTAGCGTAAGTGACATATTAACCAATATATATAATCGATGCATGCCTCCTTATTTTTATTGTATAATTAAAGTGCAAACTTTTCTAATTTGTAGTTGTATCTCTATTATTTGGTGTAACGTCAATTATTCTTTACTTTGGTTGATAAATTCGCCGACTTTATTACTCGTTTATCATAGATTCACCGAGGCAAGTAATTTGTGTTTGTTTAATTAATGCTTTTTACATGCACTGATATAGACTTTTAACTCACTCAATACTTGATACAGTATCATGCAATGCAAACCCCGTCCCCAGCCATAGAGTTTGATTTTGAATGGATGGGAATCATTATGAACTCTCTTTATTTTAATTGTGTTCTTATATCACAAGCAATTGTGCACAACGTTACACAAATTTATTAAAAACGGGTTTTAATATGTATCTTTTACAGTAATATATGGTTATTCTTGGATCTGTTTTTATTAGTTTTACGTATAGCCGTATTACACAAACTTAATTGGATTATTTCTTTTGTTACGATTTTTAATAAATCGGAGCGGCAAATTGGTTGTTTAAACGCACTTGATAACCATACGCAGGTGCTTGGTTGTTTAATATGTTTTGCATACACAGAACGTATCCAGCGCACTACCTGATAGGAGACATGCAATCAAGAAATTGTGGAAACATAATACTGCAAATATAGTACAAAGAATAGTTTTGAACATTTAATGGGAAGTGAATAAGTGATAGCGCGACACCGGTATTGCCGACTTTCAGTAACCCTAATAAAAAAAATGAGAAAAAATTGAAAATGAAATATCTAACTTTTATTTTGGCTCTTAATTTTGAGGGATATACATATACTGGTAATTTTGTGAATTGGAATTAGGGTTTAGTTAACTACTGAGTAATCAAACTGACGACATTCATAGAATATATTCACACAAATACACAATACATTTGATTTATTCCCAAAACATGGATTGCAGAGTTAAGTTTAACCATATATGAGTGATTGTAAAAGAGTAAATCTGAAATCGTTTTGCATCGTCTGATCAGGTAATTAGAAAACCCAAGCAATCAATTCTCAAAGGCACAATTGCAAATGCATATCAACAATCCAGAGAACAACTTCAATGATGTAAATATGTAACGAAGTCGTTTCGCGACATAGAAATCAAAATTTACGTCAACTTATTTTGTTATAAGAATTTGAACTCTACTATGAAATTGATCCCTATGTTCTTTTGTCAGTTATTTCCTTATTTTTGCTTTTTTTCCCTTTTTTGTTTTAAAATTTACATTATTATTAGTGGAGAGTTCTTGTCGCTTAGTTTTTTATTAGAAAAAAACGATCACTTTGTTCAACTTCATATAATTTAGTTTAGTTCTTTTTAGTTAAATTCAATTCAACCCTACTGAGTTAAACCTTATTGAGTTAATGGAGTAAAGTCCTATAGGGTTCAATTCAACTCTTAAGTTCTGTTTACTACAATTAACTTCATTTAACTAGAGTTAAATTAAGTTAAGTTTGATTCAGGTCGCTCACTGAGTTGAGTTCAATTTAGCGAAAACCAGGCCAGGCCAACATAGTTCAGTTTACTTAAATGATTTAAATTTAAATTAATTAATTTAGAAATTAAATTAAATTTAGTTAAGTTAAATTTAAGTTTAATAAAGTCAAGTTAAATTCATTTAAGTTAATCCGAGTTTAGTTAAGCTCCTTATTCATTAATAACTTACTAAGGAGATATTATTTAAAAGACTTTACAAGGTGGCCCGTGCATCGCACCAAAATTCTGAGTGTATGTTCCGAATTTGAAAGATCAAGTAAATTCCTGCAAACGTGTTACTTAAAACAACGTCAATGATGTCACTCACAAATGAATGTGCAATCTGAGCGTTACAACCAACATATTCACCAACATAATGTTCCATATTTCATAGCGTGAATCTGATTTCTATTATGATAAAAACAGTCTCAAACATCAGACGCCGTTGAAGATTATAACTTCATTGAACGACTCAACCATACGAGCCGAATCTTTGGCATCCACTATGAACCTTCTTCCCACTGAGAGTGCTGCATCCCCATCATCTGTCAGTGCCAAGACCAATACTCTAAACAACCAATATCCAGCTGCGTTAAAGATTTTGAACTTCGCGGTGGCATTTCGTTCACACATGGGTCCATAGTTATCACAGAGTGTAACTAAATTAGCTGCCTCAACACCCCACCACCCATTAGGGAGGTTATGACCAACCGGCACCTTGTTCTTACCTACAACAACACAACAAAAAAGTAGGAGCATTGTAAGAGAATATCCAATAAAGGATATGAGGGGTAAACGAATTGGACAATAATAAGTTGGTATACTAGGCTGCAAGATAAGATAAGTAAACTTACGAATATAAGCTAGTAGTTTGGCTATGCCGAATTCATTAAACCCACGAATACAGAATGGCCAGTAATCTTTGGGGGCGAGAAATGGGAGATAACAGCAGTGTTTGACTGCTACGAACATCGCTCGACCCTTAACTTCTCCAAAATCCTTACAAATACGTCCTATAAATTGGGAGAGATCCCCACAGAAATTTTCAACATTTCAACTCAAAAAATAGCTCTAATACTAAAAAGTAGAGAGAAATACTAAGAAGTTAAAATTTAATTAAAAAAAAATGTGTGGTGTAGAGATTAAGAAAAACTAGTTTTATTACCCGTGAAATTCACGTGGCCCTAAAGACAAAAAGTGACTTGTAAGAAAAAACATTATAATTTTAAAATCAATACGTATATTGTCATA
>JAYMSF010001153.1:0-12686 GCA_036897335.1 Silene vulgaris | reverse complement strand
AAACAATATAAGAAAATTTCAGAAAATTAAATTAGAAAAGATTACCCATTTTTTTGTGTAAAAGCACAAAAAAAAGTGTATTTAAAACTACCCATTTGTGTGAAAGCACGAGCAACCCAGTGTATTATACAAGAAAAGGCATGGTTTGATTTGTGTTTTCTACACGATATGGCACAGGCGCGTTTGTGTTGTTTACACGACATTGCGATGAATGTGCCATGTAATTCACATGTATGGCCCATATAGTCTAACTTGTCGATAATTAAGGCTAATTAAGACGATTATTACTTCGGTACACTGCTATCACAAATAAAGGAAAGTCCGCAAATGTTGGGGAAGAGGAGCTAAACCAAAGGAGTTAGCAAGTGTTGGAGAAGCAAGAGATTAGAGCAAGGATCGGAAGTAATGGAGGGTTTGAAAACGAGTAATTGGGGAAGAAGAGTAATCAAGTAAAATTAGCAAGCAGAATTAGTTATTTAGGGCAAAATAGAAAATGTTTATCGAGTAGCGTTAGTTCCATTCAGGTCATGTAAATTAGATCTAATCGTCACCATCTTGTAGCCTTGTCGGAATTGATTCACAGTTATGCTTTTGGTATGGCAAATTCCACCTGGAAATGGTAGTTACAGTCTTACTGCAGCGCCACTGATGGTAGAAAAATTTCAATTTCACTAGTTCAATAGCTTGGCAACTCGTGTGACTGAAATTAATCTAAACTGTTTTAGTACAAATCTGGATATAATACTTTCTACTATATTACTTCCGAGATGGGGTCTTTTCTCAATCATTACAAAAATAGTTGTGTACAATCTGAACATATAGCAGGGCTTGTAATTCTAGCAGCGCCGCTGGTGGGTTGCCGACATCCTATGTACAAAGAGAGATGATACAATCATATCTGCTTACCGCGATAAGAAAAAAAATAATGCGAGGAAAAATTATCAAGCATTCTAGCTCCTGCACAGTAATAATAAACAAGTGAAAGCTTATCAAGTGGAATTATCGGCAATGGTAACCTAGAAGCCGGAAAAAACCACATCAGAGGAATGAACAACCATTTTGTATTTTCACATCATGTCTCTGGAAAATTTGAAATGGATGATAGCCTTTCTTCCAGGTCTTCAAGCAAATCACTGTACTCGCCAAAGGCCGGTTGAGACTACATTATCACAAAAAAAAGGAATTGGATTTAAGTCCAGAAAATTGGACAAACCCCACCCCCTGATTCCATTTTCTTCATTTACCTACTTTCAGTTTCCCCGGAACTTGGTTCGTTCTTTATTGTCCCCATTTTTTTATTTTTATTTTGACAAGGTCAGAAAATTAGCAGAATTGGGTAGAATGAATGAACCCATAACCACCTTGCTGGTGATGGAGGATAGAAAAAGTTGACTACTTTCCAATCACTTATTAAAAGGGTATGATAAGAGTGCCCGGAGTTGGCCATAAGATACCTGAAGAGTATAGTAATATGCATTCCAGAGACGTGTATCATGACGAAATAGATCAAAGAGCACCTGAAGCAGAAACAAAATAGATTTTGTAAAAAAAAAAAAGCTTTTTAGTGTTTTTCATCTCGTCCTCGCGCAGAACAAGAGGGAGATATCAATTCTCAAGAACAATGCAAACAATTTGAAACAAGAAACAATTTTCCGTATTGGATTAGTTTCATCTCGTTCCCATGCAGAACAAGAGGCAGATAATAGCCCTCAAGAACAATGCAAACAATTCCAAAAAAAATTATTTACATATCGAATTAGTTCATCTTGTCGTCCGGCAGAACTAGAGGCATTACAATCCTTCAAAAATAAACAAGTAAATACGAGATTATATAGGGAATGGTGAATGGTCGGAAAGAAGGGGAATCAGGTGATGATTGGGTGTTTGAGGGGCTTGGGGAGAGGGTGATAATCAAAAGGGGTGAGATACTGAGGAGCTTGGGAGGGTGTGGTGTGCTCTTATGGTGGTAAGGCTGGGGTGGGGATGAGTTGTGAGTTGTGAGTTGTGAATTTATTTATTTTTGTTGGGGGGAGGGGAACATTATTGCTATACAGTTTATTGAGCTCGCACACCAATTTGCATCAGTTGGGGGAGCTAAGGGATGACGTCATCTCAGCAATGCAATATTTGAATTAGCTAATTAACATGTCTTGTACTGATTCAAAATCATTAGGCCAAATGATTCTTAGTACCTCAGATCTTCTCAATAGAGTAGCCAGGACGACAATCCACTCCTTAAACTTTACAGAGCACATATGAGCCAAGAGAAATTCTGCATCCAATCGACTCTGAAGAGTATCCATTTGGAGCTACATAGGTAAATTACGAACCGTCAGAAAAGAGAGACGCATGGAAAAGGGAATTACCAACTCTGACTAAGTATGTAATTCGGGAAGTTGACCAGCAACAGGGAGCTGAAAGTGTGAAACCACTTCCTTGGTCAACTAAACACTATCTGCACCCGGATTTGGAAGTTACAGCAGGTTCTAAATAGTACGGAGTAAATATTATAATATTCAAAATGAGACAAACTTGAGTGGGATGATGCTGCAAGTACGAACTAGTCTCTAAAACACTTCATTTACGACTACAGTGATTGGATAAGAAATGTTGCACTGAACCACAAGATACATAGCGCAAGTACTTTAGAGGCCATAATGTTCAAAGGAATCATGGCAAAGTTTAGGTTTCCTTCAACATTTGCACAAATTTAAATGTCCTCACCCTTCGTATTGCAGATATATTTTTCTTTTCTTTTTCTGGAGAGAAATTGCAGCTCTGTTTACGTAGAAGGTGGAAGGATAGCGCATGTAGAAATGCATATAGATTTTTAATTGAGGAGGAGCACTTAACAATAAAATTGAAGGTTTCGCATAATAAGCGAAGGTAATTATGATAACACAGCAAACGACCCAAATTAAATTTTTACAGGAATATCGAGTAAGAAAGATGATAGTTTAGAACACCTTTTGTCCAATCAATTCAAGCCCTGAAGCGAAATTTTCTAAGCGAGCACATCCATATCGTTCCCGTTGGAGGAACTCCTGTTGACAAGCATATCAAATTAGGCCACTGAAACGGAGTATCATTTTTAAAGAAAAAAAAAAGGTGTGGATCCGTGGGCATCCTTTCTGTAGAGTGAAGAGATGCACTATACCGTCTTCACTTTGGACAGAACAATTGCCTTTAATACTCCTTCCACCATATTTATATGGGCCAATATAAAATGGGATGGAGGGAATGAGTACTAAAGAATGAGTGAGAAAAAAATTTACTCACCACCACATCAAATTGAGTTCCCTTCACAAATGCCACAAGCTTTGAAAGCTCCTTCCCTGACATTAAATAACTAGCATGGCTTTCCAAAATATTCTTAATAGAAGTAACATGGGCGCTCCGCTCTTTCGATGGGATGCTGGAGAAAAGAGCCAATTGATAAGGAACCACTGTTTGGATGCAGCTGAACTGTTACACTCTGTATAATCGTATAGATAGTATATAAGCATTACCTCTTAGAATCTGTAGACTGCTTTTTTGAAGAGAAAAGCAAAAACCCCAAAAACCTAGGAGATAATCCATCGGATTCTGCTGGTACCTGCTCATACTCTCGACCAGATCTCAGCAAGAACCTCACCTATGATACATACAAATCAAGAAATGGATGTGAAGGGAAAAAAAAAAATATGTAAACCAGAGAAATAAGAATGTAAGATACAAAAATGAGCAGACTCCCAACTAAAAAGGACACGCACCAACTCTCCCGCAAGTTCATACAAGGAATCATCAAGAGTGGCCTGCGAAAAGCAAAACTCCTTTCAGAGAAAGATTTGACTACAATCACCGATAAATATAGATGAAACCTTTAACCCACTTGAGTACCTGTAACAAGCGCAAAGCACAATACTGACTCACTGCAGTGCCCTCAAGTTTGGCAATCACCTAGCAGAAGCAGACATTTGTAAGAGATAAATATTATTATGGGACATTTTTAAGAAGATTCGATAATTAAAAGCCTCCCTCTATAAGTTGTCATCACTCATAATGTGATACGTTATGTTTTGACATATTTCAAAACTCTGGAAAGTGAATCATCTAGGAGGAAAAGCATTCATTACACCAGAGATTACAGTAAACTTAATGACAAAAATCATTTGTCCAGGATAGAATTAAACACATAAAGTTTAAGAAAATGAATGTACTTACAAGTATGTAGCAAGCAGCAGTCCGGTACCATCGTCTCTGGAAGCATTCTTCAAACAGCCTAAATACGAGAGCATTAAACCAATAGGAATCAATTGTCCGCAACAACATAACTTAAAGGTAGTCGCACAAAAAAATAGAATATACGGCCCAAGAAGCCTTGTTACAGCAACGCCATCTGCTCTTGTATAAGTAACAGGGCAGGGGCGATCGTCTAATTAATCATTTTAGCAACTGAGCAAAAACCTTATAACTCGCACGAAAATTAACCCCCGTGAAAAGTTAAAAACTACCATGGTCTGAACATAAAGCAAAAGTCAGATGGTCCTCAAATACTTGTGCTCAAATACTCCCACACAGAAAAAACTAACTCAGCCAAGAGTACGGTCCCCAAGAAAGTAAATGACTGAATGCTAGCTGTCAAGGTCCTTTTGTTATAGCCAAGAGATAATATTGATTAAAGAACACCAGACAAGTGACGCCCATTTATAAAAAACGCCACCATAGGCGCAACGCCGATATAAAAATGAGTAGTTGTTGGTATCATTTAAGATTTAGTTACCTATTTTATATAAATACAGTGACTAATGTGTCGTCATGTTAGATGGAGCAACTACTTTCAATGCCTTTACGTGAGGAAGAACATATATGGAGGGTAAAGTTTGCATCGCTCTTTTTTTATTTGTGGTAGATTCAGCCCAACAAATTGAATATATCAGACAACAATGAGAGGTGCATACTCTGTTGATCTACCAGCTGCAGAAAACAATTGTGCCCAATGCCGACCATCTGTTTTCCTAGCAACACTTACGACAATATCATGGTACTCGGGATAATTTCTGATCAAGTCGCATGTCTTTTCCAGAAGTGATTTTTTAAGATTGTGATTCAAATCTGGTCCCACATTTTTTAGCACATTTTGCCTGCAGAGATATTTACCACAATTATTATATCATACAAAAAATTAAAACCCAAAATAAAATGGAGCATCACTGTAAGAGATAAGCAAAAAGTTGAAATGTTGGGTGGAGTCCATAATAAAAAGAACACGCCCCTCTCCTGTTCACAGTAAATTTACTTAGCCTACAAGATTATTACTCATGCGTTATACTAGAAGGTTCATCGGCTGTATTAAAACACTAAGGATGGACGTGAAATGGAGATATCTACTCTCACCTCCTCTCCTTAAGGCGGTGCAAGGTCCTGTGTGTCTGTAGAAAACTTATCTATTGGACAACACCACATGGTTCATAAGATTTATCTTGAAAAAACCCATACATAAGAACACAGAAATGGGAGTGAATTTTTTTTATATTTGACTTATACTATAGAGGTGTGCTGTCAGAAAATTTTATTTTAACAATATTGCTATTTGGGACTATTTCTAACTGCTAAGGTCTAATGAGCTTTTGAGGCGGTGAGTTGATAATGAAACTGTATGACATAAGCGGCCATAAACCCATGTTTTTAGTATTAGTCAACAGACTTTCGTTTCATTAAAGAAAACTCTGTAACATTTACGCTCAACACATTCATGAAGCAGAAAAAAAAAGTCAATATGGATCAATTAGAGCAAAGGTACCACCCCCAGGAATTTAACGACACAAGAAACAAACTGTGGAGGATATGTGGATGGGCAGTATACAGCCAGACACACAACATATGCGAAGGCTGAATAATGGGATTCAGTACATTTTAGATTTGTACAGCCATACAAGAAAAATTGCAAACAAAGTTTAAGATGCTCAGATAATATGGACCCTGGTAAAGCAGGGCAGAGCCAATAAATTCTCTGATCAAGAAGCTTAACGTGAGTTATAGAATTGACTCAATTTGGTTTCATGAGTTAATATACAGGATAAGAAGGATAATTTTCAGCTGGTACAATTTATGATTTAATGTCAGGAAAATTTGAAATATTACTCTAGTTTTACATACAAAATACCTAGAAATGTCGGCTTCAAACACTGTAAAAAGGAGCCACTCAAGGCAGTGAGAAAAATGTGGCTTTTCTGCTGACAACTGTGCCAGATTGAAAGCTTCCTCAATCTTGTCTCTCTGTGAAGACACAAAATATTTCATTCAGAAAAAGAAACAAGGGTCACAGACGTCAGACACTAGTTAAAGAGATCACAGAATTCTTTCTATAGTAGACCATAAGACATGCAATCTAGATATGAAAATGACAACAAAATATTCAGTACCCATGGATTACATGGCAATCTAGATATGAAACATGTAAACTTTCTAATAACCATGTCATGCCCATAAGAATAAAAATATGGAAACTTTCACTTTGGTGCCCTCATGTTCGGGCTAATTTCACTTTGGTGTGATGAGGTTGCACTAATTCCACTTTGGTGCCCTCGATTTTACTAATTCATTTTGATGCCTTGAGGTTTCCGCTATTTCCCAATTTGGTTACCTAAAGTGTAATAGCACCAAATTTCAGATTTTCAGCTTGCTTTTTTGCTCAGAGACCTGGGAAGTGTAAAGCTTCTACTAAAGCTGCTTTTTTTATTGGGCAGCAACCAACGGGAAAATACCTACACAAGATGTGCTCAAAAGGAGGAGTTTTAGCCTTTCCAGTCCATCTTCTCTTTGAGGTGAACATGAAGAGTCTATTGATCATTTTCTTTCTCTTGCTCATGGATTACACTCTTCGTGGAGTTTATCATTCTCTCTCTTTGGCGTAAGTTGGGTCCATCCTTGAAAGGCAAAAGATGAACTCTCAATTGGGAAGAGAAGAATGAAAAAAGGTTGGCTTGCCGAAGTTGGTTCCATTGGCTGGCTATTTCGAACATAAGGAACCAGTAAACAAAAATGACCTCTATAGGGTCCACCAGAATCTATGTTGATGTCGCAACAGAAATTTGATGCTTGGTCATTTGTACGTACATTAACTTCTAAGTTTCTAACCCATAAATATGAAAGAAAATTTGACAACAACGAATCCCACGTGCAGGTATGCATCTATGTAGGATTCTACTGGCTGAGTGCTGGGGTCCAAGTCGCATAGAGAGAAGAATAAATTCCAATTTAGACTAAGAAAAATAAAAGAATAGATGTTAAACATACCTGAAGAAGATGACGCAGCAAGCAATGCAATATAGTTTGTGCTTGGGGAGATGGAACAAAACACGGAAACTCTGTGCAAGCTGAAAAGGACATTCTTTGACAAACACCAACGACTACGCCAGCATTTGGAAGAAGCCCCATAGGATAAACCTCACGATCAAATTCCAGCTCTGGGTCCAGCTAAAAAGTACAGATATTCAACATTATCAAGGTAAGCACTTAGGTAAATCTAACACCATACATGGAGAAGTACGGAGATATTCAACATATCAATTATCAAGCTAAGCACTTGGGTAAATCTAACACTCTACATGTAGAATGAAACAAACTAAACACACAAAAACAGACAAGAAAAGTGGGAAAAAAAATCAGCAGCAGATCTGCGCTTACAGTTATGCTGATACTCCTTTTCCCCACCCACACCCTGAATCAACCTTAAGAAATACTGTGTAGAGCACACAGTTCTTCAACAAACATTTTACCATTGTAGCCAAGGTTTTGGATATCATTCATTTTAGGGCCATTTTATAATAAATGGGATATACATAAGAGTATGGATCCAACTGCTGGTTTGTCTAAATGGTCAACATGCAAACGGATTCTGATTTATTTCTAAAACAAAACCAAAGGACTGAACCTTTTGGTAGAAATACAAGGCTCCACAATTGAGGGGATAAAAAAGTCGATTCACAAGGTTAAAGGAACAGCGGGTTGACAATGCTTATGTAGAAAAGTCAATGCTGCCAAGAAGAGGCATTTGCATGCTTATTTAGAAAAGTCAATGCTGATAAGAAGAGGCATTTGCATTAACATTTAATATGATTTACAAATATTTAAACAGCTCCAAAAAAAATACACCAAAAGTATTGGAGTTGGTAGTGGTCTAACGTGATATGTAGAAATAGATAAAGGGAAAAGAAAAGAGAATTACACAAACAAAGGACGGAAGTAAGTTCAAAACTTGATGAAAACAGAAACAAGAAACAGTATGGGAGGGAAAGAATGAATGAAGCAACAAATACACTCAAGCGCCATAAAACGTCTTTTCTTCTCCTCCACTCAGCCCTAACATACTACCCAACACCATCCTCTTCAAAACTACTCATGTCCCCTCCAAAATTACTTGTCTATGTTTTCTTAGATCTCTGCCCTTTACTGCCCACTTCCGAAGGTTCTCCATCCCTCAGTTATCCCTAACTAGCCAACACTCAGCTTCCTATTGACTTGAGTAAATCAACGCAAGCGGTCATTCACATTGTCTAATTGAAGAGAACAACTCCCACCATGATCCTAATTACATCAAATCTATCAAGCCATCTTAGCTCACACATCCAACAAAACATACACACTTTTGCAACGTTCCACTTAACGTAACTCTTCTTTGCAACCCAATATTCTTGTACAACATAAAAAGTGAACTGTTATTGTGCAATACTTTTTTACAACCTGACATGTATATATCACAATCACAGAAAAAAGGTCATTCTATGCTTCAATCAACCAACCTTGAAGGCTACATGTTAAGTATAACTCTCCATGGGATGGACTTAAAATATCAGAAAAAGGCCACAGAACAGGATAACCTTGCAATCTGCTGCCACAGATAAACTTACACACCATAAACTATGTTACTTCCGCTTAAGCTAATTTCTTAACCTTTCTCTACTCAGGGAATTCAAAATATGAATTATGAGGTAATAAGTGTAAAGTTGTAAACCTTCCCAATTGTTGGGCAGGTAAGCGTTCACAGAGACTAACAGCAGTCAAGCTACTGCTCTTAGCGGGAAAATTAGCAGCTCTACTCACCAAATGCTGAACCAGATTTCTTACCAAACATGTATATTGTGCCAGTCAAATTAGATAATCACTCTTAAGCGGTTAGCTATCAGCTGGCCGGGATGAGGAACCTTTTATTTACAAAACAGGACTGTTGGTAGAAGGGGATTGCATTTGGCTCCCTTGAGGGCAACACAAATGACATTATAACTGGAAAAAAACATACTAACACAGAATAGAGAAGCATTCACGTACGGCGATATGGTAATGAAAATAATAGTGTCGAGGGACATGGAAGCTGGTAATTAAACAAAATCTTATCTGACACAATCCCGATAATTTGATCCCTACCAAGGTAACAGTAACAAAACACAAAGAATTCGATGCCTTTTCATTAAGTAGATATATGAATATATTTCAATACCTGCAAAAAATCCTCCTGCTTGAAAGGATCAGCACCTGGAGATGGATACCAAACCTGTAAAAGTTAACTTTCAAAATATTCAATTAGACACTAAAATTACAGAGAGGTTAAGACGAACCAAAAAGAAAAGTTCTCATAGGAAGAGTCAGAAGAATTGACAAACTATCACCTGCATTCCTCTGTGACTATAATCCAACAAAGAAATTTCTTCAATGAGATTCTTATTGTCATCGAACGGTCCACATGTGACCCAAAATAGTTCAACAGAATCTGTTAGCTCTCGTTCATGCCCATCGTCAAGATCTAGAAGAGACAGCTCCCCATTTGCACGTAATATCAAACACCTGTCAAATAGGGCAAAGGCAAAGGGCGATAAGGTCATCAATTGCTTGAATCTGGCAAATACTTCCTCATTTCTTTGGTTTCTTCCATTTGACTTTATAAGGTCTCCAAAACGACACACTGACCATATTTTTTTGCGTTTACAGATTACATTGCATTCTTTCAAGCTGAAAATATAATTTTGTGAGAGATTTTTTTTTTAACAAATGTAAATATGTTACTCCCTCCATTTCACTATGATGTCCCTGTACTTTTAGACACAATGTTTTAGGCAAGAGGAATATGTGATTCGTATTTAATGATGGTATGTTGGGTAAGAGATGGGGTAATAATGGAGATACACTGTGTGTTAAAAAGAAAAGAGGAACATAATAGTGAATATGGTCAAAATATTATAATGATATAAGGAGGAAGTAGTATTTTATCTTTATTTTCATATTTTTATATTTATGGTCGAAAATTTGAAACTTTGACCTCACAAAGTCAAATGGAAAGAAACCACAGAAATAGAGCGAATAACTTTTAGTTCTATGACACATACCTTACAGGCTCTAGTGATGACTTATGATTCACTAATGCATAATCCTTAGGAAGCTGATCTGGGATGAAGCGCATAGATACTGGTGCGCTCTTTGCCGACATGATAGAAAGCTCTCGTACTGTAGAAAGCTGTTTGTCATTTCATCACTTAAAAATGCATGAAGAACAAAGGGTTTTGAAATGACTGAAATCTGTAACTATTATAATACAGTAAGATAAGGAGCAAAGAGATTCAAGCAAGGTTTTTTACCCGTAAATCTGGATTACTCGTAGACGTCATTTCACCAGATAATTTTACATGGAATATGTGGACATCAAATGGGTGATAAGTTACAAGTATATAGTCTCCATAGACATCCATCACTATTGGCTTGGTCAGCAACGACCTTTTACACAATAATGAGCTCTGATCAAGGTGATATCTGGGATAAAATAGCAATTCGTACCTGCATTTGATAAATCAATGAAGAACTCAAATGAGCATACAGATCACAATCATTTTGAGCAGTGGGCACCTAACTAAAAGAAAGTTAAGGCAGATGAAAGGAAAAGATAGTTAATAAATCATATATTCACATCATCTTTCTCAAAGAATGACTACGTAGCATCTCATAATTAATGAGACAACTAACAACTTTGTCTAACAGGTTCTTGACATTCAATATAGACAAGCACTGTCCAAGCAGCAGCCCGTATAGATCTAAACCTCCCAACACAAAATGAAAAGAGTAAATGTATACAAATGACAAAAACAAAGCAAAGGCCACTACCAATAGAACCAAAGTAGAAGTAAGTTTGAAGTCAACATCAATCCTCGCCTTAATTTGGTAAAAGGCTATTTGACAAGACATGGGCTGTACCATATAAATATTACTTGTAATAAAGCGCAGGCAATAAATGCTACAATCAGAATTCACCCCTAACAACTTGCCACATTACAGGAAACAAATCCCCGGACAACAATATTTAAAATAGAAGGGTAAAAACATTTGTTCTCAGTCTAAAAGCAGTGGTTATATCTTTACAAAGAAAAGGTCTCACGTGTCAGTAGAGTCCACATAGTTGCAGACGACAACAATTTTCCCCAGCCACAACAAACCCTTGCACTGAATCTTTTGTTCTTGCGTGATATCTCCAAAGAACCGCCATTTTTTCATACGTACATCATACAAAATTAAGCCATGAAGACCAGCAACGGCCAAAAATGTTCCATCCGCAGAAGCTGCCACATGCATAATTGGCCAGTTTTGAGAAATGTAAGAGACCTGACCAAACAGATGAGTCATCCGAAGAACATCAATAATGTTGAGTCACGAAAAAAAGCAAATTAGCATCAGAAGAAATGACAAGTGAAGCACATAACTGGAAGATTAAGGTGCAACATTTTCAGCTCGTCCGACTCCTCAGATTGCACAAGAAGCACGCGATCTTCGCCACAGATTATTTGGCGAACATATGTTGAACCAGAAACTCCTCTGTTAAGGCAACATTTGCCAAAAGAGAATGCAAGAATTCTCTCCGAACATCGCTCCTCTACGGCATAAAGCCTATACCCATATTCATCCCAGTGTATCAATGCAGTGCCAGCCATCATGGGTTCATATTTCCAATCAGGGTTTCGCTTAACTACTGGAGAAGAGGCAGAGCTTAAACCAATTTGACGGATAGTAGACATCAAGCGACATCCAGAAAGGGACCAAACTGCCAGTCCTCTTAATTTCCATCCAACTGCAAACGCAGAGTTATCTGGCGTCCATGCAATGACACTGACTGGACCAGTATCCTCTACAGAATACCTGCAGAAAAAACACAAGTTATGCCACTAACAACGTACATTCATGCCATGGTATCACTTAAAACAACTGGCACTTTGTACAGAAAAGCACTACAATATACGGAGTAGTATAATATTGGGTCAAATTAATTATTCTAAACTCTAGATAGATTTATTCTTAACTTGATATGAAATAGACAATATACGATAAAATTTCTACCAAAGCTTTTAAAATAAATGTCAATGTGATAAAACTCAACCAAGACTGTGATGGCCGAGTCAAGGAAGGCTCAACACTGTTGGCATAACCGCAACCACTATCGCGACCGATACAGCGATTTTAAACCATGTAGAAGATCACCGGTATGGAGACAAAGGTTCCATTTTTCTATGGAGCCAAAGATGCATTACTCTTTGGTTCAGGATTATGATGGAATAAAGCAAAATGGCTCACTAAAGTGACTGCGCTTCTTTCTATTGTGAAGTACCAGTCATTCGTTGTAGATTTTTTACGCAATTTTCATCTTCGGTCATTCGGAAACAGTCACTTTG
>JAYMSF010001152.1:0-12689 GCA_036897335.1 Silene vulgaris | reverse complement strand
CAAGTCAGAGTGACAAACTCCGCAGTATTGAATCTGAATTGTGACATCTTCAGGACCATTTTCTCTGTAACAACAACATGCATAATTTCAGCCAAGAGAAGATGAACAGAACTATTTAAATATTTAATCTGAAGATTTCGACAAATTTACTACTCCGTACATATTCAAGCATCTACGTAACAACATAAAATTAACAATTAAGATAGTTATGATCCTCGGATTCCTCACTACGCAACCATTTCTTACGTACCACAGGTCCACAGTATCTAATGAGCTCTTGTAAAAGGCGGGTTAGTAACAAATCGGATGTGCACGACCTTACACTGTGCTAACAGCACATAAATGCGGTGACTTGATTATCCCCTATAAGAAATGCGTCAAAAATTGCTACTTTACAAATCTATACAATAATAAAAGCGTAACCACTTTAATAAATCATTTTTTTTGCACCGGAGATTTACAGAACAATTGCGGATGAGTGTGGTCTTGAGGCACCTAGTCACGTAAACAATCTAACAAAGTTTTTTTAAATACATTTCGCCCAAGTTCAGTGTTGAAAAAATATATTCCATAATCTTAATTCTTAACTTACCCTCTGACTCTCCGTCCCGATCATTCATTTAACTTTTTTTTCTTTTTTGTGTGAAAGTTAATTTAATCGAAAGTAAACAAATGATGTGATAGAAGGAAACGTAAAATTTTCAACGGGACGTCGTAAAAATAAATCGTAGGACAGTCACACAGAGAAGAGAGGAGATGGTTACCTTCTAGAGAAATGGAAAGGAGAAAGAAGGCCAGTAGAATCAGTAGCAGCAAACCCAAAGGCTTTGTTTGGATGCTCTTCTACGGGTGACTTCGCCATTTACGATCAATTTTCTGTGAAAAGAAAAAAGAAGGAACCCAAAATCCAAAATGTATGTGTGATATGTAGATGAAGGATTATATATTGTGTACCCCCATGCAAAAATGAATAAAATCAGGTAGCGAAGGATACGAAGAAACAAAAGAAAGTGGAAACAAATGTGTAATCATTTACGATTCTTTTCTAGTTGTGGAATTGTAGGTGGGCATCTCTATCATAATTTGGTCTTAGCAAGTCCGCAATATTAGTGTAAGACGGTTTTATGGTACACAAGGTTATTGTGAAGTAATAAAGAAGTACACTCGACAAAAGATCGGGTCGTATTGAGTTCGTATTCGTGTCACATTTAAAGGAAAATGGGTTACGAACTCTTTAACCCAAATTCAACCGAATTATATTTCGTGTCGAGTTTGTGTCGACCTGCTTACATAGATGGGTCATTCAGTCTTAACCCAAACCCGTTAATTTTGTGTCGTGTTTTCGTGCCATGTCGATATTGGAATGTTTAAATATATTTATGTACTAAATGATTAAGAAAAATAAGATTAATTTAGTAAAGAAGTCATTCGTGTCAGGTTCGTGTTTAGAGATTCAACTCAAACCTCACCCAATTAAATCTTGTGTCATTTTCGTGTCGACCACTAACATAAATGGGTCATTTAACCTCAGTCCATATCCGTTAATTTCGTGTTGTGTTTTCATGGCATGTCATTAATTTTCTAGCTCTAAAATGAAGTCTATGTAAATACATTGGTGTTGAACATTGTGCGAAATCAGTACTAGCTCTAAAACAAAATCTTATGTGAAACCGTAGCAGGCCGATCGGAGCTCGAACTCGGATGAACTTGGGCTCCTCAGGCGAGCTTCTCGAGCCGAGCCTTCGTAACCCAGGGATTCGCTCGAATTCAACCTAGCTTAGCTCGAGCTCGTTTTGACCGAGCACGAGCCGACTCGAATCATTTACACCATAGTCACCCAACTTAAATCACATCCGTGAAAAGGAGCCTCACCTAGTTCACGCTAATTGCGCAACGGTTTCGAAATCAACCTGCAAACATAAAAACGGTAAGACATTCATCTTTTTCCCTGATCATTGTTCATTTCATCAAAAATTGCGCGGTTCAATTTGTAAGCACATTTAATCGAATTCGCCTTTTATTGCTATTTGATATCCAGTTTAATCGATATATCATGTTATTTTTACCTCGTTTCATTTCGATTTAGCCAATTAGGGTTTCTACGGTGCACAATTTGTTGAAGATCACCCCATTTAATCCTTTTATCGTTAAAATTTGTTCACGATTTCACAATAAAATTGTTTTAATTGAAAATTTTCAGCTTCACTCATAATTGAGATTATTTTATGATGCATATTACATTGTTCTCATTTAATTTGATTGTTCTGCAGGTTAACAGTATAGGAATCACTGCTTAAATCGGCCCGGTTAACATATCTAAAATGTCGGTATTCGGCGTCTTTTCTTGAATATCTAATTCTGTCTTTACGTTTTAGTTAGCTCAAATTATCTAGTGTTGTATGTATTGGATTGTGGCCATTGTCATGCTTTGTTTCATGCCTTTTGCAAATCGAATGGTCAGTGTGAATGCCTTATAACGGTCCAATATGCGTTTCCATTTTGAAAGTGATTCAAGTGTAAAATCTTAGGATTGATAGGCTGGGGAAGAAGAAGACGACTATCACAAAGTTAGAGGAGGTTAAGTTCAGTGGTGGATATTGGAGGATAGAAGAAGGCGGATTACGGTTTAAACTCTTGACCTTAGGTTTGATACATTCACTATTCAACCGTTCAGCCGGGGCGCAAATGCTAGTATGTGCACATTATTACTATCCAAACGTAAGAGGCTAGCAGGAGCTGTGCCTCATCCCAACGATACCATGATCGGATCCACCCATCTGTGAAATATAGTGACGTAGTTTTGTGATATTCATGCTCAAAATCCCCTGATATTACATCAGCAAGGAAATTTCGCTTTTATTTGGTGTGTAATGGGGCGGAAAAAAATATTGTGCTTGTTTAGTTGCAATTTATCTTAATGGTTAGAGAAGTTTAGAACTATTAAGAAACTTTTTGAAAGCTATTTGATTAGCAGTCTTGAAACTTGCCTCATTTGTGTTTAGTGGTGCAACTTATCTTAATTTTTAGAGAAGTTTGGAACAATTAAGAGTTTTTTTACCTCTTTTAAATTAAATTCACAAAATATTTAGGAATAATGTTGAGCTAAGCTCCTAAAAATTCTTTCCAGCTAAACAAAATGTTTAGCAATACATGTTTTGGGCCTTTTATTGTCTTTTCCTGTAACGTAGTCATCTATTAGTTACTCCGTAGTATTAACCCTCTAGTTAATTACATTGTAACTAGGAGTAAATATAAACAGAATTAACCGGAGTTGATAGACTTGAGTGGTTGGTGCTACCATAGTGGAAGTAGCGAGTTTGCGACCTATAAATGAGGTTTATGTATCATTGCTGGGGAATGTTTGGGATACTTAATACTCAGGGTTAAGCATGGAACGGAAATCTTTGTTTTTTAGTTAAGTGTTTGAGATTGTATTATTGTTGCCGCTTGAATATAATATGAGTTGGGTTATGGGTTGGTTCTGTAACAAATAATTTTACGCTTTACATTTTTGGATTTTCCCCTTTATTTCGTACTTCGTACCAAAATGCACAACAGGTAAACTGTAGTAGAAACATGAATTGTACGAGTAACACTTTTGGTTTTCCATGTAGGGAGGACTACGAGGTTGTTGATCCAAAAAAGGATCTTGAAGATTCATGCAGGCCAAAATGTGCAAAGCCTTTATTCGCATACCAGGTTTGTTATGTTATCTTTGATGGAGAGCTCATGATATCGAGTTTTATCGCTGAGATTTGAGTTTTGACATTTGAATGTCTGATTTTAGTTCTATAATGGTCTGCCTACAGCTTGTAATTAGGTTGTCTTCTTATAATCTTGCTTTCTTAATAGACATATATGTTGTTGCTGTATGACAGCATGCACAAAAAATTACCCATTTAAGGTTTCTAGGATTAAAAATGCGAGCCTATTACTCACTGCTTTAATAAAAAGCATGTGAACAACGCCTGCTGCGGTTACAGGCTTACAGCCTTACAGATCTCTCGTTTGACTATGTTTTATGAGCAGCGTTAATGCGTAATTTATAAATACGGAAAATAATCATTGGTAAATCTTTTTTTGATAAAAGGAAAAGTTGCTGTTGCCTTGCCTCTATCAGTTCTCCTTTTGACGTAAATCTGGTTTTTTCCTTAACTGGTTTCAGATAACACAAACTGAATCTAATTAACATGTAAGGATAGGACACGTTACATCTCTTCGTACATGCTTTACCTTGTCGTTTCTGTGTTTGCTGGCTGTGTTTAAAGTCTTCCTATGTTTTTGGCAGGCATGTGCCAAGAGGATCCAAAATGACGAGACAGGGAACAAGCATTGTACAGGCCAATACTTTGATTACTGGCAATGCCTTGATCATCATGTAAGTGCTCTAATATAATCTTTAAAAAAAAAATTGTCATCCAGTTATTTTGGCAGAACTTTTTCTCCCATTAGGCTAGCATGGAAAAACTTGCTTAGTACTCAACTACTCATCTATCTCCTATGTTGCTGATATTGCTTTCTCTCTTTTTGCCTTCTCACTTTTCTTCCTTGTTTTTAAACAATACCGGTACTTTCTTCCATTTTATAAGAGCAACGGATCAATGTTAAATAGACTTTTCATGAATATTTCAGAAAAATTAATTCATTGATTTACTGCGTATGAGTTAACTCATATTTTTCTAGAAGCATCCTACTCGGGTGCATGTTCAGTATGGGACTCAGCTATGTTTGTGAAAATTCAACATTTTTTTTTTTTGCTTTAAATGAAGCGTCCATGTGTCATACCCATGTCCGAGTGTCGATGTTGAGTTTGGGTATGATTAGACAAGATATCATGAAGCTTTAGAGTAATATAGTATGAGATGCATCCTTCACTTTGTTTTCAGTTTTGCTGTATTGATTGCATTATGTAGCATTCTGTTGACTTTTTCTTGGAATTTGATTCGAGAAGCTCTTTATCTCTATGTTTAATTCCAAATTAACTTAATGCTGGTCATGTTTAGTAGGCTGATATTATTTAGTACATCTGTGAAATGCATGTTTTTGAAAGAGGTAGTATGACACGATGAGTAATTGAATCAAATAAACTTCAGCCCTGTTTTCTGAATTTGTTATTTTATGTGATGGCTAAACAGGTTGCGCCGAAGTTGTTTGAAAAATTGAAATGAGAATGAGTGCAAGTGCAAGAGATAGCTTTGCCCCATGCTATTTGCTGATGAATGGCTGCCATTTCCATAATTTTTCTTTCATTCGCTCCTTCTTATTTTAAGCATTCACGTTAACTGACCCCAAATCATTTTGGGGCTAAGGCTTTGTTGTTCTTGTTGCTGAATTTCAAATTTCTTTCTGTGATGATTGACCCTTATGTACGTCCCTTGACTAATAAGCAATAATAATGTGCAATTTAACTATATTCTTAAATTCTTGTGACGTGCTAATGAAACTAACTTGGCAGCTAGTAACTTAGTAGTTTAAATTTTAAAATTTGATTCGATTTTGCTTAGATAATGTGACTTTCTGGTTTGTTTGGACGCTTGTTAGCTTTATGATCACAGCGGATTAACACTAACCAAATTGCTTGCATGATACAACTATGGTAGATGAAAGCCTTTTTTTAAATTTCTTCTATTATAGAGGGAAAAAGGGAGCAACATAAAGCTTAGGTAGTTTCTCCAGGCTAGTAGTGGTGTAATGCTTTGGGGGTTTTGCAAAAGGTGCTGAAAAACTTTTCAAGATTTTGTCAACGCTTGTCTGCCCAATTATTGGTTGAAAAAGGAAACAAGATTCTTAAGATAGGTTGTACCTTATTTCAGCTATTTGCCCTAAACAGTGCCATTTGGATTTTGGATTATGTGGCGATGCTTTTAGTGAACTGGCAAGTGGTGAAATATAGTTGTTAGATAACTTATGTTTCTTCAGTTTATTTGAGTGGCTTTCAGTGACCTACCGAGTGGTGAATATAGTGGTGATTCTTTCAGTGAGCTGGCAACTGGCAAGATTCTTACATGGTTTCAATTAGCTTATGTTTCTTCAGTTTATTTACTACTCTGTTAGTTCTACTTGCACAAATATGCTGATTTATTTAGGATTCCTTAGATTCTATTTTTATTTTAACTTTTCTTTGGGCGTATACGAATATATGATTCCTGTATTGCAAACCAAATATTTCATTTCAGTTAGATAAGTTTGGTTCACAATACAGTTCAGTTTAGCAGATGTCTATTGAAACTTGAAAGGACTGTTAGGAGTTTAGAACTGGATTTGTGTCTATGCACCTCTTGTGCTCTTTGAATTTCATGATTTCATCATCTGATTTTTGGTGATTCTTTGTATTTACACTTTTTCAGTCGGCAACTTCTATTAGGTTGGTATTTTGAAGTATGCATGTCATCTATCTTGTTAGAGAGCTTAGGGAGCTTTCACATAATAGAGAATAGGCAGCATACACTTGTTTTGTTGTGTAAGTGTGGATTAATGGATTATTCTCAGCTTGTGTGCATTGCATCAAACTTGCACTATGGGTCCCAATCTTGGTAATGTTTGTGAGGCATGGTAGCCTATAGGTTACTGTAACACATTGGTGCAGACAATGATACCGTTTATTGTGGCTAATATTTGTATGCTTAATATTGGCTTTATTGGTCAAATACTGGGATCGGTCCTTGTCATATTGATTTGTCAAATATTTGCCATAACATTCAAAAAATATTAAGAGCCATAAGCTTAAAAACCTTTTTTCTAACGGCTATATGTCGCCTATCAGGCAATATTGTTGCCATGAATGATATTCTCCCTATAAATGGCATTTTAGCCTAGTGGTAGATATGCTACTAAATCTTAATTTGAGATGTGATCTTAGAAGCGGTACCCTGACCCGGATTGTTATGCTATAAATGCGTTCCACATCTCCTCAAGTTACACTAACCTCCAAATCCTGCATAAGTGGGTCGCGATGCATTGTTGTCGCCGAGAGTTTATTTTCATTTTTCTTTTTTATGGGGGAGGGATTATATGTCATTTAACTGAAGCACATGGCCAATATATCAGGATGTTAGATGCTTTTCTTTTCACTCAAGTTTAGAAACATAGGAAGTTTCTTAAGGCTATTGAGATGAGACAATTTATGTCAAAAGCTTCATGTAGGACAGTAGGAGCCACTGTGTGATGGATGCCCGGAGGGCAATGTCAAGCATTATTATTGTTTTTTTGGTGGCAGAGGCCTACATGCACTTGTGTTATCAGAACATCTTGGCGAATCAGAGTTCTCCATCATTCAGTTGACAGTTGGGGTAGTTGCGTCCTGGAACCGTTGAATGATACTGTGATAAAGTTACTCTTTCAACTAATTTTTTTTGATTTGAGGTACTGATAGTGGTTTCATCCTCAACTTCCACACTCTTCAGCTTCATATCTTTTTCAAGTCTCATCTAGTCATCTCCTTTCACCTTTCAGAGTTGCCTTTTTGAGGCTCTGTTGGAAGCTGAAAAATTTCTGCACTTGTTTGTAGAGCTCATTCCACCCTCATACTCCATTAGATTTCCCTTTTGATCTGGGATTCCAGTCGGCAGGTCAAATCAGACATTTTAATCATAAGTATAATATAATATATTGAATTTCAGTGGCTTCATGTGTTCCATGATATTATATCTTATTATTCCCTGTTCACTGGAAGCCGTTGACATATTTCAATAATGCTCTAAACTATATCTCTCAAGCATTATTTTATTCCGTGTATAGTCTTTTAGCCTTTCATTAATTCCACTATCATAGCTTAAAGTGGAAAATTTGTCCCACCCAGTGGCTGCTATTGTTGCTTATCAAGTTGTTCTTTATCTCTTCTTGCTTTCATTGGCTATTATCCCTATTTCTCGTAATGTTTCCTACACGGCTACTCATGCTTTTTAGAAAACTATTGTGATCCCCTTTTCCATTTGCTAAATCAAGGGTGAACCAATTTGGAATGTGGATTCCTTGAATTAATTTTGCTGAATAGCCAAAACTGTTTGCATGCGTAATGAACAGTAATGAACTCTTTTTGTGTGTTTTAGAGGGAGTAGAAAATTATGTAATACTAGAAAATCTTCTACTAGCCTCATTCATGTAAAGCTGCATGTGGTAGTAACTTACCTATCCATATTGCTCATATGTAATTTGCAGACATGTTTCATTTCTTGCAAAAATGATAACTTTACTAGTGTTTGCTTATCTTGATCTTAATTTGTAGATTCTGGTTGTTGCGAGAATGATGGAAAGGTTTAAGGTTAGATGGATGAAAATGAGCTTATTATAGTTAGGGACACAAGATTACTTTAGGGCTTTAGGCTCTTATATTTCTTCCTTTCCATTAATTATTCTTCTTTAACTCTTACCAATTGCGATGGTGGCCGAACAAAAGAGATTGTAATTTTTTTTGTGGTCAGATAAGATTGGATACATTTAGCTTGGATGTTGTATGAATGTCAATATTTCAAGGAGGTTTTTGGTTTGGTTGAATGGTGGTTGTTGCTTTATTAGGAAAATAAATGAAATTCTTTATCTAGGAGTCTAGGACCTGTACTACACATACTTCACTTGAAAATTCATTCGAAAATCCCAAACCAATACTTGGTGAAATATTGTTTTTCTATCTTCTTTGTGGGCCAAAGCAATACTTGGTTAAAAGGTATGTCAAATTGCCAATAATGGTTATACGACGGAATTAGTATTTTTGCAGTCTTTGCATTTGTAGACTTTCCTCTCTCTTTTGTTCCTTTATTGATTTAATATTATCTTTTACTTCCTGTTAGCAACTATACTTGGTTGTGGTAGTTATTTTGTTTGGAGGTGTCCACTGTTTTGTTTGTTTGGCGGCGTTAGCGCCTTAGCGGAGCCTAGTGCAGTGTGTATTATCTCATACTCAATTTAACAGTTTGCATTTCTTTGTTGGTTTGCCGTTTCAACTTGAAACTAAAATCAATAGCCCGAAAGCTTTTGTAGCAAACAATAGTTTTTTTGTACAAAATTACAATTAGTAGGCACATTTAGTTACTGATCTGATTTACACACAACTGATGGAACATAGTTTTACATTTTTTCTGTACAATTGGAAGAACTGGAGATACTAGTGGATTCTATCCCTGAAACATCGTACCAAATCTTCGCGTTCCAGTGGTAGTATGTTTACTACAACAGCCTGGGTTGGCGGAGGCTGCTGATCTGGCTGTGATGAGCTGGCCTGATCACAGCCAACGATTTTCTGACATGTCTCAATTAAACAGTGCCTGCAGGTAGGGCATGAGGAGTGAGAATTGAGCCACTTATCAATACAACGGACATGAAAGCCATGCTGGCATTTGGGAAGGAGCCTAACTTTGTCACCTGCTGCGAACTCTGATAAACAGATAACACATTCAGTGTCAAGACCTGGGAGCTTCAGGTCTGGTGAGTAATTCACTACAGCAAAGGTCTTTAAAGCTTTTTTCTTGATGCCTGTGTTTGCTAACTGAGTAGAGGAGTCTGCGTTGTTGGAGTCTATTGTTGATCTGAAACTCGAGCATCGTATAGCACACTTGATTATGGAATTTAACCCTAAAGAGCAGATTAAGGCACATAAGAGGACTGACAGAACCATTACGACATTGGCATCAAAGCCTTTGCTGCTATTGTAAGGTTCTGTTGGGTCAACTGGGGTGGTTGCAGGGGGTATACCGGCTATAGGTGAGTTGTGTAGTAGCAGCCTTCTGGAATATTGGAGGTTCATTATCTCTTTGTAGAATAGAGGAGGGAGTATGGGAGCAGACATGTTTCTTTCTGTTGTTTAGTTAAAACTCAGAAGTAGGAGAATATTGAAGGTTGGTGCAATTCTAGTCCGGTTGTGTATTGGGAGAATATATAAAGATGGACATAAAGGGCAAACGGCCAATTGGCCAAAGGTGTATGATTAAAGTTTTAGCTTTGTAGAACTGTAGTGACTTTCTTTTTCAGGGCCCCACCCCCCTCTTTTGCCCATAGCATTTTGTAGTAGAATGTTGAGCTTTGGGGAAAATATTGAAAGTTTGAATATCCCACCAACCGGTATGGTTACCCCACTCACTATACTTGATAATGGGTTTTCTTATCAAAATGGGTCTTGCCGACTTTCTTCTAAGGCAGATCGCTGGCATGTGGTTTTTATTTTTTATTTTTGAGGCACCATATCTATGGTACTATCAACGAGCTATGTGGCATGGTGAGGTTAGTGGCGGAAAAGAGAGGAGGCGAAGAGTAAATTTGAAAATTGCAATTTTTTTAATAGACATAAAATAATTTAAAAAGTAGTCTTTGGCTCCTATTTTTTTAAATTTCTTTTATTGGCCTCACCATTTTGTGAGGTCTTTGGAATTGTAAGAAGAAATGTCTGTCTATTTGTTGACAAGAATCGAACTATTGTGGTTAGATGACCTTGTTGGCTTTCCCCCCTCTTTTTTGATAGATACAGTACAATAAGAAGCAAACTGGCAGAATATACATTGCAAAATTGATGCTTGCATTAGTGTGTGATATAAGGGCAAGACTAAGGGCTTGTTTGGATGGCGGGATTTGGAGAGAAAGGAAAAGGAGGGAGAGTAGGGGATTTAAAATTCCTTGTTTGGATAGCAAATAAGGGTGGAGGGAAATGGAGGGGGGATTCGGAGGGATCCATTTTCCCTCCTCCAGTGGAAAGATTTGGAGGGAAATTGTATCCAAACATCCACTCCCCATTCCCCATTCCCCCTCCCCTTCCCTTCTTTTCATTTCCCTTCCTTTCCCTCCTATTTTGGTATCCAAACAAGGCCTCAACCTGCTATGATTTTCATGAATATGATTTGGTGTAGTAGCATAAGCAAGATCGGGCTCTGTTGTTACATTCTTTCAGGAGAAGCAATGTTTGTACCAAGTATTGATACCTCTGGCTTGTCTATCTCACTGCTTTCTTTTTTTGTCATGGTGGTACAAGATAAGATTCTAGGCCATCAGTCAAAAATCTTATGATTTCCCTTTTGGACCCAATGCTGAAACTGACCTTATACAGCATTTATCTACTTTTTAAAGATCCCTTCAAAATAACCTTTGCTGGAACTGCCTCTTGTGCTTCTTTAAAAGGCCACATTTATTCTTAGATCTTGACATTGATGATTCGGTATGATGATTCATCTTATTTTGGGTGTATGTCGTCGTAGTATTCATTCTAGATCATATAAAGCTGATACCGTTGTCTCTGTTAGCTTCTGTCACTATTTTTTTTCTTTTTCCTTTTTCCTTTTTCCCTCCCCTTAAGTGGTTTTCCTATTAGGTGACACGTTGGTTGTGATTAGCGAGTGATTAGCAAAAACTGAAATGACACTGAAGTTGAAAGGTGGAGATTAAAGGCATACATGCCATATGCTTTAGCATTAAGAGTGAGAACTTGGAGACGGGTGGGCAAGGCAGAGAGAAGTAATATGCCAAAGAGTTGGGGAGAAGGTAGGGAAGGCTTCAGGTTGCATAATGTTGAAGGTTTGTAATAACTAAGTGTCGGCTCCACAAGTCATGTAGTTGGGGAGATTAGGTCATGCTGGTCATATTAAAGGACTGAGAGATGCCATGCATATGCTCTATCAAAGGACAATTATGGTTGTTGAGAGAAACTGAGATAAGCCATGTGTATGCTCTTGTTGCCTTGCATTTCTCTCGTAGGTCTTGGAAAGTCTGTCGGAAAGTATCCTTGAGTGATGAGTTATCAAGGTTGGTGAAAATGTTGCAATCCGGTACCTAAAGGGATAGCTACAGATTGCAGTGACTGCTTAATGACATAGTCTATACGCTTATTCTAATGTTACACGACACTCCCATCAGTCTTATGGATGTGGAGTTAGTACCCGACTTTTACCTATTCGGCACTTTCATAGCAAGTCTGAAAATGAGGCCTGTAATGAAAACTAAGGTAGGCATAGAGATTAGCGTCCGTAATACATGATTGCCTACGACTGTCAGATTTGATATGCTGTATAAATGGAGCCTTTTGTTAAGAGTGACAAAGTCTAAAGTTAATACCTCACTACAATCACCATTCACCAGCACCAGTCCACCACTGAACATCTTCAGGATACGATAAATGGGTTTTGATGACAATATTTAGTTGCTTGAACTTGTTAGCGATTCCAACTTTACACTTGCAAGCAGATGGTAATACAGTATGTCAGTAAGTGATCCATAAACTAAAATCAAATGTTTGATTAAAACATCAAACTTATCCCCAACGTCACGAAGTTCATCGAATTAGGTAACCTAGTTAACATTTAGTGGCTCAGGAGATCGTCTGAGCTCCCACCAAGCCTCAGTTTTGCCGGATATTGCAGGATTGCATTTCCTGAAAAGCCGATCTATCCATCAAAGTAAGGGTGTCTCAGATTGCCCCGCTGTTGGTAGCAATAGCAAAGAAACGGACAAGGATAGTCTTAGTGTAAAGACTAAAGAGAGGGCAATTAGGCAATTGATACAACCAAAGAAGCGACCCTTAAAGAAAAAAACAAAGGGTGGGACCTTTTAATTGATTTTGTGAGTTGTACGGACACATCAACGCACATGTAAATGTCCTTTGCACTCAGGATTGGTATTTGGTAGGGCTCTCAAAAACAACTTCACAATTCCGTCCAGCATTTTTTGTCCCACGGTATTGGGATTATAAGGTTTTTTTTTTTTTTTTTTTTTTT
>JAYMSF010001151.1:0-12690 GCA_036897335.1 Silene vulgaris | reverse complement strand
GGTTGTATTTTACATTTATTTAAATGGCTGCTAGGTTTCCCTATAACCCCAAGCCTCTGCCTTTCCTTCTGTTTTTTATATTTTCTTAATTTATTTGTGCATTGAAGTTTTGATGATAATGAGCAACAATTGATGAAACTAAGTTGATCATTACTCATTTACTAAATATCAGGGGAAGAAGAAAAGAATGAATGAAGCAAAGGTGTGATTGAAACTGAGAAGCCTTGCCAAATAAACATGGATAGTTACACAAATCGATGGATTTTCACTGCATAGAGAAATAGAGTACAATGGAGTGGGATTGCTCAGAGAAACCTTTGAACTGTTATCTTTACTTGTAGCCTGCAATCTTATGCCAAAAAGCTTCGAGAGCATGGGCTATTAAAAGGTGCAAGTTGCTACAGAACTATCAAAGAAAACAGAAGACGTCACATGTGCGCCAAATGATCTTTCCTTTTTCTGAACATCTTTTAATTTCGTATCTTATATGGTTAATGACAAATGGGAACATCTGTTAGTTTCGTATCTTATATTGTCATTGATCGTTTTTCTTTTGGTCTCATTGGTGTTGATGTAATACTCCATTACTTAGTATTGATGTTTAATAGAACCAATTCATATCGTTATCAGTGCACATCTCGATTGATTTAATGGAGAGCGAAGGTTTATAACTGGTGATTCGATGTAACTGTTGTAAATTCGTTTCAAGTAGGCCTTTGGCGGTTGCAGTTTGAAAAGACAACGTGATACCAACCAATTACCAGTTTTTTAGTAAAAAGCTTCTGGTGTGCGGCGTGCCTCTAAAATTGCGTCCTTGGATCGAGTTAGACAATCTATTTGTCTCATCAACTCTTTGGAATGTGAATGCAGTTGATGGACTGTTCCTGCGGTGCTTTTTGCATCACACTCTAGGCAACTGAAGTCATTTTGGATATATTATGTATTCCTGGTCGGACAGTCAGATGGATTGTCTTGGGTTTGCATCTGTTCTGTGCATGCTATTATGAGGTCATGTTGGGCACATCAGTTTTGGTCGAGTCATTTCTGGAGTCGGAGCTGTGTCGGGTCATTTTGGTTTTTGTTTTGTCAGTTTTAATTCCAAACAAGTCATTTTCTGAATGGCCTGAGGAAATTTTTGTTCCAGATTCTATTTGGGTCTGATTCGGGATTTAGGGGTTGGGTTATTTTTACAGTGTCTAATATTCATATCATTGGGTCAAATCATTTGAGCCGGTTAAGTTTCAGTAGGCCTCATGTTTAGTGTTTATGGTCAATACCGCATTTAGTTCAGTGGGGGTTGAAGTGTTTCCTCTGCGATGTAGTTTGGGCAGAACCCAAGTTTCAGCGTCATTGAATTGCCAGCGTAGAATAGGGAGTAGGCACGAGTATTGAGTCATGTTTGTCTACTGATATCTGATATGCTTATGTCTTGCTGCAGTTCAACTGTAATGTTTGCGATTCATGACATGAAATCTGTCGAAAATATGGCTTTGCCTGAACTAATACTCCGTATGATATCTGGTCGTGTCAAAACCGATATCACAAAATCCTGTGAATGTAAAATTAGCCATGTAATATAATTCGGATTCAAGTTAGCAAGTTGGAAAGTCTCTGTTTTCAGTTTTCACAGACAATTTTTTAATATTAAAAACCAAAAATTTTGCCTACAAATGTTAAAAAAATTAAAAATAAAGTAAATGTCCCCGTACATTTCTGTTTTCTAAGACGTATCCTCCATTTTAAGCCAACAAAACCTGACCGAAATAACCAAAAAAAGTAAATAAAGATCATTTATCATTTCAAGTAAAATTATTTTACACAGGACTAACAGCGTCGAATGTAAATATAGTACTTCTATAAGTCGGTAAATTATCCAAATACCGTTGTGCTCTGGTTTTAGGATGACGAGGCAACCGAAGATAAGAAGCAATAAAATAGAAACACGCTGAATACTGAATACTCTACTACCACGACAATGGCGCTCATATCTCCATCAATATCTCTCTCCTCCATCTCCATTTCTTCCAAATCATCTCCATCTTCTCTCTCCTTCTTCCTTCCTCGCCGGAGATTCCTCCGTCCGCTGCCGTCGCCGTCGGCGTACACCGTACGCGCCGCCGCAACTCTTGACGCCGGTAATGGCGCCGTCGTCGCGGATAGCGCTAACCCTAGCCCTAGCGATGTCGATTATGGCCGCAAGTTCTTCCCTCTTGCTGCTGTTATTGGACAGGTCGTTACTCTTTCTCTTATTTTCCTCTGTAATTATCATGTTTACTGTTTGTATTTGGAATTGTGGATTTTGAATTTGAATTTGAATGTAGCTTATCAGTTTGTATATTGCTTGTGAATTGTGATAATTACAGTACAGATAATGCTTGATGTTGTATATTACTTGTGAATTGTGATAGTTATGGTACTGATAATGTTGAACGTTTGTGAATTGTGATCATTTTTCGAACCGATGTTTTTCGGAAATTAGAAAGAATATGCAGCTATGATAAGCTTGTGATGGTTATGAGGCGTGGAAAACATTTATTGCAGTAATTATTCGATAAGCTTGGGATGATTTAATGTTTAATGTTTAATGTTTTTGTAATGATTGCTTTGTGAATTGTGATGATCTTTTTCATACGAATGTTTGTTTTTTCTGAGATTAGAATGAATTAGCAGCTTATTATTACTGTAAATTGTAAGCTTGTGATGATTATAACGAAGTGTGGATACACTTCTTACCGTAGTTATGTGATAAGTATGTGAATTGCGGTGTTTCTTCCATAAGCATGTATGTTTTCTCGGAGGTTAGAGTGAATAAGCTGATTTTTAAGTAAGTGACAAGCCTGTGTGATGAATTACTAATTTCAGTGGAATAAAAGAGCAGTTATGTTGTGGGTTTTGGATTATGATGGAATAAAGTAAAATGGCTCGCTAAACTAGTTGTACGTCTTCTTATTGTGAAGTAACAATCATTTGATGTAGTTCTCGACACAATTTTCTTCTTATTGTGTTCTTACACTAGGGTAAGGTTGTGTACATCCGACCCCCCATACCCCACAATTTGCGGAAGTGATTGTGAGAAGTTGGGAGTGATTGTGATTGTGTAAGGTTGTGGAAACTGTTGGAGGATCTTCGTATTGAAATGTATATCCATTTGTGCACATTGCTCTACAGTTGCCTTTTCTGGACTCTCAAAATAACCACCGTGATCATGATCATGATTATCTTCATCCTTACCTTTGTTGGACATACACTGTATTTCCCTTTGATACAGAGAAGTTACTTCCATTTGATCCTTAGATCGAAATTGAGATGATCATGTGCTTCCCTGTGAAGAAAAAGAAGAGCACTAGAGAAGTGTCTCATAGTACTCAACCACTTGATGTTTTCTCATGTTCACTTGAAGAATTTACTAATGTTCACCCTGTTCATCTTACTATTGCTGGTTTTATATATATTCTGAAAGTTTTATTGTCATTCGTATTGAATAATGAAGGGCATTTTGATGCATGTATTGGCATGTTTCGGTCTAAATAAATACTTGTATGAGTTGAGTTCTGTAATTGGAGGAGATATGTTGCAGTAGTACATTTACCAACAGCTTGTTTGAACTGCATTATTAAATTTTCTGTGTGCCCTGACTAATTCATTGTACAGGATGCCATCAAAACTGCGCTACTACTTGGGGCCGTTGACCGTGATGTAGGAGGAATTGCCATTTCAGGAAAACGAGGAACAGCAAAAACAATCATGGCTCGTGGTTTACATGCCATTCTTCCACCAATTGATGTAGTTGTTAATTCCATCTCGAATGCTGATCCATCTTGTCCAGAGGAGTAAGGATACTTACAGGATGTTTAGTTGCTCTTTGTGCTAGCTAACTTTATTGTAGTGTGCAAACCTCTCCATCCAATATCATTAGTTGTTTCCGATAATAAGTTAGAAGTTCCTCTTGAACTTGGAATACATTTTTATGACATGCTCATTTTCTTCTTTTGTATATTGGATTACTGGTTGCATTTTTGTTTGCCTTGCATAATTATGATGTTATATGGTGAAGGTGGGAAGATGGATTGGCTGATCGTGTTGAATATGACTCTTCCGGTAATTTGAAGACGAAGATTATGAAAAGTCCATTTGTACAGGTATTGCATGGGAATTGTAAGAAACCTTCTACATGTTATTATATCCTCTCTTAAGTGTCATCATACTCTTTTATTCCATGCTTCATGCAGATTCCTCTTGGTGTTACAGAGGACAGACTTATTGGGTCTGTTGATGTTGAGGAATCAGTGAAAACCGGGACGACTGTTTTCCAGCCGGGTCTCCTAGCTGAAGCTCATAGAGGCGTTTTATATGTTGATGAGATAAACCTTCTAGATGAAGGAATCAGTAATCTTCTTCTAAATGTTTTGACTGAAGGTGTAAATATTGTCGAACGAGAAGGAATCAGTTTTCGTCATCCTTGCAGACCACTTTTAATTGCCACCTATAATCCCGAAGAGGGTGCAGTACGTGAGCATTTATTAGACCGAGTTGCTATTAATTTGAGGTATTGCAATGGGTTAACACAGAAAATTCTTTCTCCATTCCCTTGTATTACATCTGGACAGTTGAACACTTGAACTTAGTAATGGTACATAAACAATGTTAGGTTTCTTGAATTCTTACTAAGCTAGGCCCATAATTTATATTGTCACATACTTACATTCACTTTTCCTGCTACGCTAATGTCTTAGTCCTTCTGCAGCGCAGACGTTCCTATGAGTTTTGAAGATCGTGTTGCAGCTGTTGGGATCGCTACACAGTTTCAAGAGCAAAGTAAGGAAGTATTTAAAATGGCTGAGGAGGAAACAGAACTCGCTAAAACACAGGTAATTGTGCTAGGTGTTATTCTTATTCTATAGAGTGAGCATGCCTTTAACAGATGAAGATGATAAATACTTCGTAATTATTATACTTTTACCTTACTTGTTTTAGGAAGATGATAAATGACACTTTATTATTATGTTGTAAGAAGATGCCCTGATATAAATTGATGGTGTCAGATCTGATTGTTTTTTCATTTAGTTTGTTTTGATTTTCTCATTACCATGAAACATTTTGCGCTCTCTTCCCCATTCCTTAATTATCTGTCAACAACATTACGAACTTTTGTTGTGGGGGTGAGGGGTGGAGGGGTTGTCATGGGTCATAAAAGAGCAAGGGAGTGGGTTGAAAGCACTAAGAAATGGGCGTTACATGAATACTATGCAAGAAGAGATAAAAGAACCTAAAATCCCTTCAGATATATGTACATGGGAAGGTGGAGCATGTGGGGAAGAGATTCCAGCGATATTATCTCCCAATACATTCATTTCACTCATCTGTAACTCCAGTCATATTGTGCTTGTCTATTGGTATGTATTGCAGATCATTTTGGCCAGAGAGTATTTAAAAGATGTTACCATGAGCAGGGAGCAACTGAAGTATCTGGTCATGGAGGCAATGCGAGGTGGTTGCCAGGTTCTAAAAGATAGACTCTTTTCTTATTTTCTATTATTTCTTAACAGTGTAACGGTTTATGATATGCGCTGCATTGTTCTCTTTTCTCAAATATTATGGATGTACTGACTTGACTGAGTGTTTTGGTCATAGTGACCCAACACTTATTTCCCAATTTCAATGTAGGTATGGGCATATAACAGTATATTCTCCTGGCTGATATGCATTTTCTGATTGGTGCTGATGTAAAATACGAAAAAAATGAAGTTCTGAAATTCATGTTGTTCTAATAGTTTGGTTGCAAGTTTCCTATTGTTACATACATACCTTAGTTGTGTATATGGTTAAAGGGTATGTTTGATTAACTGCTGCCAGGCGATCTGTGCTTTATAAATTTAACTATTGGAAAAAGTTTTAAAGAACAATGTGCTGACAACATTACCCGTACTGTAAAGGCTTTTGTCTATGGCGGGGTAAGGGAGGATGTGCGCAATCTTACTTTGTGTTGAAACATAGGATTGTATCTGTGTGGGCCATAAAAATTATGTCGAGCCATAAACTAGTTGAGCTTCTAATAGTGTCTTTGTGGCTGAACAAGAATGTGCTGCCATAGATTTGTATTTAAAAGTTAGTGTACTATAGAGAAACAGAATTATAGGACTGAATAAAGTTGACATCTTGACGTTTTTAAACACAGGGTCATAGAGCTGAGTTATATGCTGCGAGGGTTGCTAAATGCTTGGCGGCTGTAGAAGGTCGTGAAAAAGTCAATGTGGATGACCTGAAGAAAGCTGTTAAGTATTCGTAAATCATGTTAACAATTTTGTGTTTACGTTTTCCAAGTTTTTTAATTGTGTTCAGTCGTTACAACCGAGACGCATCCGAAAGTGTCGGTGGATACTTTGTGATAAATCATCTAATATCACTAGATGCATAGGTAAAAAATGCTCTGATAAGACTATAAGAGTAACATACAGGAAAGGATAGCAAATTGTTTTTTTCTTTTCTGATGTTAAAAACTCACATATGTTGCTTACAGGTTGAACTGGTTATTCTTCCCCGTTCAAATATTCAAGAAAGGCCCCCAGAAGATCAAAACCAGCAACCTCCACCTCCACCACCTCCTCAACAGAATCAGGATTCATCTGAGGAGCAGAACGAGGAGGAAGATAAAGAAGACGAAGAGGTTTCTCTTTTCCTTCCTCATTTTGTAGTACTTCGTGCTTGATCTGTAAAATAGGTTATTTAACAGATGTTTACCTTTTGCTCAAAGAATGGAACATTTTCTTAAATGTAGGATGAGAAAGATGAGGAGAATGAACAACAGCAAGATCAATTACCTGAGGAGTTTATCTTCGATGCAGAAGGAGGTTTGGTAGATGAGAAGCTTCTTTTCTTTGCTCAGCAAGCTCAGAGACGCAAAGGCAAGGCTGGTAGAGCAAAGAATGTCATATTTTCAGAAGACCGAGGCCGCTACATTAAGCCAATGCTTCCAAAGGTTCCACATTCATCAACCTCCTCCCCCCCCTCCTATGCGAATAAGACTAGCATTAATACTCCCTTCATTTATTAAGATTCATTGCATTTTCCTTGAGTGAGAGTAGATTGACTGTGGGACACTGAGACCCAATCTCCTCCTACTGTTCTATCATCTTGGACGCTCTAAAAAACAAAAAAGAAGGTCCTCACAGTGGAGTTATTTTGATAATAGAATCTAATTGAAAGCTTTGGCTTCTCAGTTTCTCACCTTTGTGACACATATAGTCGTTAATAGTTCAATACGTGGGATTTTCAAATGTCATGCACATGTGATATTGAGAAAGTCAGATAATTACAAGATCTTGAATTTATAGGCCTGAGACAGATTCAACGAACTAAGTACAGCTCGTCTGGCCTGTGAAATTTAGAAAGTAGGCTCCTCATTTTTGGTAGATTCTATATGTTCCAAAAAAAAAGTGTGCTTGTAATAAACCATCCCTAACTTTAAGATTATCCTTCTTTCTCTTGTTGTAGAAGAATGTTATTATGACGAAACAGAGCTTTACTGTTATTAAATTAAGACTTATATTTTACAGGGTCCTGTCAAAAGATTAGCTGTTGATGCAACACTCAGAGCAGCTGCACCATATCAAAAACTGAGGAGAGAGAAGGACATGCAATCGGGAAGAAAAGTTTTTGTGGAAAAAACAGACATGAGAGCAAAAAGAATGGCTAGAAAAGCAGGAGCTTTGGTATTTGCTTCTCCTTTGCGTAACCTTTTCTTTCTGCCTACGGCTTTCAAATATATATGTATATTAAGGCCTTGTTTGGATAGAAGGATTTGGAACAAAAGGGAGGGGAGAGATTTGGAGGGAGGCAATTTCCATTGGTTGGATATCAAAATGGGGGTGGATAGGGATTTGGAGGGGAGAGATAATGGATCCCTCCATTTCCCTCCTCCAAGGCAAAATGTTTCCCCTCCAATATAGGAAAGATTTGGAGGGAAAGCTCCCTTCCACCTCCCCTTCCAAGTTCCAATCCCTCTTTCCCCCTCCCCTCCCCTCCCTTTCCCTCCATTTTTTGGTATCCAAACAAGGCATAAGAGAAGTTTAATACTAATAACTTGTAACGAAAGAAGCGCTCCTTTTCTAGCAGGTGGAAAAGATGCTTTCTCTTGCTATTTTTCTTTAGACTTTCTTTATGTTTAATGACAGGTTATATTTGTAGTTGATGCTAGTGGAAGCATGGCCCTTAACCGTATGCAAAATGCGAAGGGGGCAGCACTTAAGTTGTTAGCTGAAAGCTATACGAGCAGAGATCAGGTGAATTTGTTTTCGAATTCTCAATGATGTATAATTTTTTTTTTTTACGATAACTCCTTAGCAATCGGATTGAAAATTCTATACCACTGATTGATGTTTTAAACATCAATATAACCAAAGCTGGTAATGGGGTATGGTGTGAGTGGAGTTTGATACCCCGTATAAATTTCCCAAAAATTCTATACAGATTATATTGTTTGATGGCCAGTGACCAATCTAAAGACTTAATCTGAATATCTCCACACAGCACTTTTGACGTGTTCAACAGTATTACAGTAGACAGATTTTTCATTCCGTGTCTTGCTCCCTCATTTTCCTATATAATTTCGGGTTCTTTATATAGAGAATTGCTAGCGGTTCTCATCATTGCTTTCCACTCAGGTTAGTATCATTCCTTTTCGTGGGGATGCTGCAGAGGTTCTCCTGCCTCCTTCCAGATCTATCTCAATGGCAAGAAAGCGTCTCGAAAAGCTTCCATGTGGTGGAGGTTCTCCTCTGGCTCACGGGCTTACAACGGTCAGTACTCTGTATATTCTTACATGTTTGTTGCTCTTCCAATCTCATCTTTGCACTTTATGATGGATTCTCTGAAAAGGTATATAAAGATAATGATAAGAGGATATGTTGAATCATCCAATCATAGGCTTCAGATCGTTAGTTCTTCAAGAAAATATTATCTGCTCTTTCTGAAATAAAATATTCCTGTTTTATATATTTTTTTGGAAGTGTTGAATGAAAAGTTCTTACACAAGTTTAACTTCACCTATAAATTGCTATATTCAGCATTTCAGCTACTATGGCATGTCCTCGCCTCTGATGACCTTCTTTATGCATATGCTCAGGCTGTGAGAGTTGGACTAAATGCAGAGAAAAGTGGAGATGTAGGGCGTATTATGATTGTCGCTATAACAGATGGTCGAGCAAACATATCATTGAAAAGATCTACAGATCCCGAGTCAGTCACTGCAGAGACCCCTCGACCTTCTTCTCAAGAGTTAAAGGTACCCTTCCAAAATATGTTGCAGTTGTAAATTGGCCTTTTGTGGATTTTTTTCTTTAATTTCCCAAAAAAGGAATATGTTAAATGTGTTTATTTTCCGTCACTAGGATGAGATTATTGAAGTTGCTGCTAAAATATACAAAGCGGGTATGTCATTGCTCGTTATCGACACCGAGAACAAGTTTGTATCAACTGGCTTTGCCAAAGAAATTGCAAGAGTAGCTCAGGGTATGATTTTCTTATTTACTATGAAGCGCTTTCTTTCGCATTAACAACGATCTATTCCAATGACACCTACTAACACTCCAAATCTCTCCTCACGTTCCACGTGAGAGTAAATTTGTCGAAACAAGGTTAGACATAGACCTAGCAAACGGGTTATTCTAACTCAAAACAGGTCCAAGTTGGATAAATTTGGCTAGGTCTACTGTCGACATGAGTAAAGTGGCAATACTCATGCGTGTCATGCCTGCTATGTTATCACATAAAACATGATTTCATTTATTAAAAACTCGAATGTGTTTTACAGGAAAGTACTACTACTTGCCCAACGCTTCAGACGCCGTTATTTCAGCAGCCACCAAGGAAGCTTTGTCGACTCTGAAAAATTCATGATAGGTCAATTTAAAACTGAGGCTATTTTCTTCTCGAATGTAATATCATCATTGTATTTTAATAAGTGTATTTTTGTATCATAGGCTTGAAAATTTTGAAAAGGCTCAAAACAAACAAGTTTTGTAACAGTCTTTTCCAATAGCGTGTCAAAGTTCGCGGAACAATCAACACAAACATTCGACCAAAGCCACAATACAAAGAAACAAGGCATCTACCAGAATTACGAGTACAAGCCAAGAACTACTCTACCGGTGCTTGATAGTACGAGAAACCTGTTCGAGAAAATTGGGCAAATGCTCGCTCATCAGCCATGCCGCAGCCACATTTACATTATATCAATTCTTTCATATCTTCTCAAATAATATAAAACGTAAACAAATGATTGATTCACAGGGAATATATATACATTTATACAAATTATCAGCAATAAGCATTTACATTATCAAATCTTCCCGCATCTTCACCAAAAATAAAGATAACATTGTTATTTGCTGATACCACACAGGTACATGCACACAGGTAACCAGTGACAATCATTTACCAGCATTCACACTACGTAAACCATAATGCACAAAACTTTTGACAGACGACCTTTCATTAATTCGAGGGTACCCTTAATTCAATGATCTTATCGTACCTTTTACGTATTTTTTGGTAAAATATGCAAAAGCATAATACGAGTAACAAAAGTGAAATATGACTTTTATGTTGGGTGTATAGTACTAGCTGATAAAATGAGCAAATTGTTGGTTTAGTTATCATAGCCGTAGGGGGGGGACGCCCCCGCTGGTTTTTGAAAATTTCGAAATTTTTAGTTAAAAATTTCAAAAGATTTCGAGGTCCCCTTATAAAATAATTTTAATTCAAATTCTGGCTTTGTAACTGACTGGAACATGATTCTTTATTAATGTCAAAAGATGGTCATTTCCCAACTTATTTATTCAAACCACGCGGAATTAAGTCAAATGGAGGGTGTATTATTACTCCTTTCGCCTCAATTATTTTACCTTTGATTAAAATACTTCTTAAAAAAAATAAACAAATGATTAGGATAAAGTTTATTTAGATTTAATTTCAACTCATTCCATTTCAGTTTAGTTTAACTTTCTATTAACAAATTAACTCTTACTTTAGTTAATAAACTCTATTAAGTTCAGCTTTATTAAGTTCAGTTCAGTTATTAGTTGCAGTATCAGTCCAAAAACAAGAGCCCAAAAAGGGTCTAAAAGCGTCCTATTTACATAAATATTTACTCCCTCCACACACTTATGTTCACCCCATTTCATCAAAATACTTCTCACATATATATTAGAGTACACAGATTCTCGTTTGTGACGGACACTATCCGTCACAAATGAGTGACGGATACCATATTCTCTCACAAAATACCCACCCATCAACAAGGGTGATGGGGTGCCACGTTGTCTCATCTACCCATTTCCTCTTACAAAATACCCGTCGCAAGATCCGACCCGTCGCAAACAAGACCTACTGATTAGAGTAAGGGGCGAACACCTGTGCGGAGGAAGTATATGATTGGCAATTTACCGAATATTTTACCTAAAAATGGGGGAGCAGTGTAAAAGATGATTGTTTAATCATCATCGTCCTTCATCTTCTAAACGGCATAGTTAGGTATAGTTGGGTGAGCAATGGCGACTGCGCATGCGTACTGTTTTCAATCCGCTCTTATATAAATAGAAGTACTTCCTTGTAATTAATCAACAAACATACTACACTTGATCTAATTAGCCAAAAAAAACATTCATCAAGCATAGCCATGGCGACTACTAGATTCGTAGACATCTTCGTGTGCATATTCCTTGTTCTCTCCCTCCTCGCCATCGTCAATGGTAGATTTCTATCTTCTTTTGTTTTCTTTTGTTTTTATAAGATTGACAGAAATTGATAAGGTCAAGTCTTTGAGAAAGTGAAAATCAAGAAAGAAAACTGATTTTTTTTTCAATGAAAGGACTAAAAAAAGACAAAGAAATCTACATTATTATGAAGGTGAGGAAAGATGATTATGAATATGTGGGTTGAAGAAGAGAAGAGGAGAGAAGTGCTGAGAAGGAGAAGAAGGGAATTTTTTTTTTTCCCAAATTCATCCCATTTTCTGGAAAAGTTGAGAGAAAATAGAGACTTTCTCTCTCTTTTCTTTCGAGCACTGATTGTATTGACTATATGAATTTGTTTGATGGATGTTGTTTGTGTAAACAACTAAACACTAAACATGGAATGAATAATGAATGAGGGAAGAAAGTAGAATGAATAGAGGGCGGGTGTTTTTTTGCTATGTATTATGCACGACTGAAATTAAAATTGGCGACTGAATACGGTAGCCAAATGGAGACTGGTCTATAGAGTCCCTGTTTATAGTCGCCCGAGAACGGATTTCTTGTAGGGGTCGGTCTTTAGTTAAGATGATACTCACGATTGATTTAAATAGTTTTAAAAATGATAGAGGTTGTCAGAGGTCTTAACTTAGGACCATCTTAACATATTTGATGGTTTTAAGTTGATTGACTAAAACAATTTTTTGTTTTAGGACAATAATATACTACTAGCAAAATTATTAAAAACTGTTACTTCTATATTATTGACATGATATAGACATACATATTATTTTTACCGTGTTATTCTTACGGGACAATTTCACGTATGCAGTTTTCATGTTTTTCTTTTCCATATATTTGAATATATCGATCCAAAGTTGTTTTAGGACAATAATTTCATAACTGCTATTGTTAAGTCATTTATCACTCGTAAGTATTACGCTCTTTTTATATAATTTTT
>JAYMSF010001150.1:0-12691 GCA_036897335.1 Silene vulgaris | reverse complement strand
CCTAAGGGTTGTAAGATCGAAAGCCTCGACCCTATTTCGTTATGACCTCAATCAATCTACCCAATTCATAATTGCATGTGTTCTACCTATGATTATCCCCTATGATCCCATGACACCCTAGTATTTCTCCTTATTTGATTACATCCATACTTTACTTGCTTATTTGCTTTACTTTAGCTTATAGACTTTACCTCAAACCCAATTGTTACTTTTGAGACTTTACTTTGCATAATTAAGACAAATAGATTGCTAATGCTAGTTACCCGTCTCGTGGATCGACCTCGACTTACTCACTAGCTAGTTAGTTTGTTTGAGCATATAAATGTGTGTTTATAAGTGAACAACGACTCGCTTATCAATGAGGCAGGTTACTCAACCGAGTGGCCTGGCGCTCGACCGAGTGTGGGTTTTTGTGAATTTGGCAGCAGCTTTTGGAGATGACCACTAGACCGAGTAGTGAGGGCACTCGACCGAGTACTCAGAGTACTCGATCGAGTGAGCTTTACGTGAGTTTCTTATTAGCTACTGGAATCGGGGTACTCGGCCGAGTAGGTCTTAAACTCGATCGAGTAGCCCTTACTCGACTGAGTAACGCAGTGTACTAGGTCGAGTGCTTCTTTGAGCGGATATGATTTTGTTTTGAGTCGTAGGCTATATGCTTATGTTTGTCTTCTTATATCAACTCAAAAATTCCGCTAAAGAGATCTTATGCGTACGCTAAGGCATCAAAGATGACTTTAGATGAGGTTGTTTGGTGGATCGAGCAACACGATCCTCTTCTAGAGGCTCTACGAAGCGGTGGGAAACCAAAATAAGTGGTCGTTGACGCCACTAAGATGAGTACCACTATCTCTCGCTTTAACCCCACCACCTGTGAGGGCACAGAGGCGCCGCATTTGCTCAATAACTGGCATCGGAAAATGGAGTGTGTTTTAGAGGTGGTAAACTATTCGGGAGAGTTACAGGTGGAACAAGCTGCGTTCTACCTGAGGGATGAGGCTGGAGCTTGGTGGAATCGGATAAAGGAGGAGGCTCGCGAGTACTACAGGAAACGGGGTGAACCTGCCATTCCTTGGGTGGAGTTCAAGAAGGCTATGAGGAAACGGTTTGCTCCTAAGCACATTAGAAATAAGATGAGGGCTGATTTCAGCACTTTCAAGATGGCTAAGAACATGATTGTCGCTGAATACTACAGTAAGTTTAATGAGCTATCACGGTATGCGGATGACTTGGAGCTGAGTCCATTGAGTCTAACTCTTAGATTTGAGCCGAGCTATCATTGAAGATCTTGGAGAGGCTACCTGCTGGGGATCTCAAGGATCTAAATGATCTGTATGAGCGAGCAGGGAGCGCGAAGCGGCTAGTCGATATGGCCAAGGAGACTAGGAAGAAGCTCATCGAAAAGAGGAAGTCCGACAATGGAAATAGCGGGTAATTGGGGTTCAAGCGTGGTAATTACAACAAAGCTAATTCTTACTTAGGAGGGTCTGGTTTCAGTGAAGGATCGTCTTTCGGTCGTCGAATTGGCAGTGGCAACTCCGGGTTGCAGTGTTTCAACTGTGGCGGTACTGGCTGATACGTTAGCGGAAGCGATAAATAAGATATGATTCCCACAAAGTGGAAATAAATAAATAGCACACTTTTTTTTGGGGTTTTAAGATTATAATTAAATAACAAATAAAAATTAAAGATATGATTGCGTAAATTCGACCTTGAATTTATACAAACTGGGGTGTTTAATATTAGACGACCTTGCCTAATAATTAAACGATTGATTTCACCAACCGCAGCCAGAAAACCAACTTAGAATTGAATTACTTCTCAACTCTTAAATTAAAATTCAACTTGAACTTTAACGTGTGTTTTGTATTCAAAATGTGATGATACAAATGAATGACAAATCACTTATTTATAGTGATTTAGAAATAAATCGTACGTAAATATGAAAACGCACCAACACTTATTACATTATAAACTATACTTTATTTATCTCCAATAAACTTGCGAGATTCTTAATACTGCATGAGTTACGCATTAACTCAATTGATTAAGTCTTCTGTTTTCATCGAACTTGAAATGCGTTGCCTTGAGATAACTCTGCATCTTATTTGTTGTAAACTCCCATACTTAAATTACTATAGAAACTCCCTCCTTTAATAAATACGTTATCAATATGTTGAGAAGATAAGGTGTTTTCAATCACTTTCATTAAGCGATTGATCCATTAAAATAATCTTCATTAATCAACGCAACATGATTTAGACTTGAATTCACCCCGAATGAATAAGACCAATTTGTAGTAATTAAAAGAACTTCTTTGTCAGTTGCGTCAAATAATAATTGATTACTTACTCCCGTATCATCCTCTCGCTCTTGAAAAGGAATTGACCTCAATTCAGCAAGACCGTCATCATCTAAGTAAGGAGATAAATCACCAACATTGAATGTAGCATGGACACCGTAATCTCCTGGTAACTCTAACTTGTAAGCATTATCATTCACACGCTCAATAATTTTATATGGACCTTCAGCTCGAGGCATTAACTTGTTTTTCCTTTTACTAGGAAATCTTTCTTTTCTAAGATGTAACCAAACCAAATCACCATTATCGAACACTTTGGGCTTTCGGTGTTTGTTAGCTTTTCTCTTGTATGCTTCATTAACAACCTCAATTCTCTTACGCACTTGTTCATGTAATTCCATCATAGCCTTCAGTTTTGACTCAGCATCTTTGTGAATTATTTCATCTCTTGGCAAAGGAATCAGATCAAGCGGTAAATATGGATTAATACCATAAACAACTTCGAATGGAGAATGCTTAGTAGCAAATGTAGGCGACCTATTATAAGCAAACTCAGCATGAGCTAACTTTATATCCCAATCCCTTTGTGTTTTACTCACCAAACCTCGAAGCAAAGTACCCAAAATTCGATTAGTAACTTCAGTTTGCCCATCAGTTTGCGGGTGGTGTGAAGTACTAAATAATAACTTGGTACCCAACTTTCTCCATAGAGTGTTCCAAAAATAGCTCAGAAATTTAGAGTCTCGATCGGAAACAATGGTCTTAGGTATCCCATGCAAACGAACTATGTCCCGAAAATACAAATCAGCAACATGTGAGGCATCATCAGTTTTATGGCAAGCAATAAAATGAGCCATTTTAGAAAATCGATCGACAACCACCATAATTGCATCCTTCCCTCTCGGTGTCCTAGGGAGAGCAACAATGAAGTCCATAGAAATATCTTCCCATGGATGCTCCGGAATAGGCAATGGCAAATACTCTCCAGGTGTGAATTTGCTCTTGGCCATTTGACATGTAACACATTTAGCAATCAAACTTTGAACATCACCTTGCATTTTCGGCCAATAAAAGTGTTCATGTAGAATGTCAAGTGTTTTAGACACACCAAAGTGACCAGCAACACCTCCTCCATGAGCTTCTCGTACTAACAACTCACGAACCGGACATTTAGGAACACACAAGCGATTCCTTTTAAAAAGAAAACCATCTTGTAGTGAAAAATCTTTCAGGACACCATGTTTACATGTAGAAACAATATCAGCAAAATCCACGTCGTTGTTGTAATACCCTTTTAACATCTCAAACCCAAGAAGTCTCACATTAAGGGTAGTCAAGAGCGTATAACGCCTAGACAGTGCATCAGCGACGACATTACTCTTACCATCCTTATATTTTGATGAAAAATTAAAGGATTGCAAAAATTCAACCCACTTAGCATGACGTGAGTTAAGCTTGTGTTGGCCATTTATATGTTTTAATGCTTCATGATCAGAATGTAACACAAAATGATTAGGCCTCTAATAATGACTCCAATGATCAAGAGCTCTCACAATTGCATAAAATTCCTTATCATATGTCGAATAATTGTACCTTGCTCCACCAAGTTTTTCAGAAAAGTAAGCAATCGGGCGTCCACCTTGAAGCAAAACAGCTCCAATACCCACTCCGCTAGCATCACATTCAACTTCAAAAGGATTAGAAAAATCTGGTAATGCTAGGATAGGTGCTTCACACAACTTTTGCTTTACCTCATCAAAGGCGCGTTGAGCTTGGTCATTCCACCCAAATGATCCTTTCTTTAAACATTCAGTTATAGGACTCATAATAGTGCTGAAATTGCGAATAAATCGACGATAAAAAGAAGCTAAACCATGAAATGATCTTACTTCCGTCACATTTGTTGGTGTAGGCCATGAACGAATAGCCTCAACTTTTGATTGATCAACTGCAACTCCATCTTTTGATACCACATACCCAAGAAACACAACACTAGGCACCATAAAACTGCATTTCTCCAACTTCGCATATAATTTTTGCTTCCTTAAGACTTCAAACACTTGCTCCAAATGGTTTAAGTGTTCTTCCTCATTTTTGCTGTACACAAGGATATCATCAAGGTAAACCACAACGAATTTACCAATAAAAGATCTTAATACCTCGTTCATCAAGCGCATAAATGTGCTAGGTGCATTAGTAAGACCAAATGGCATAACCAACCATTCGTATAAACCTTGCTTTGTCTTAAATGCGGTCTTCCATTCATCTCCTTCACGCATTCTGATTTGGTGATAGCCACTACGCAAATCAATCTTGGAAAATATAACTGACCCATGTAATTCATCAAGCATATCATCCAAACGAGGAATAGGAAAACGATATTTGATAGTAATATTGTTGACGGCTCTACTATCAATACACATACGCCACGTACCGTCTTTCTTTGGAACAAGAAGTGCAGGTACTGCACATGGACTTAAGCTTTCTCGCACATAACCGCGCTGCATAAGTTCCTCAATTTGCCTTTGTAACTCCTTAGTCTCATCAGGATTGCATCTATAAGGTGCTTTGTTAGGTAATGCTGTACCGGGAATCAAATCAATTTGATGCTCAATTCCTCTCATTGGTGGAAGGCCTGGTGGTAGATCCTCCGGAAATACATCATAAAATTTCTCCATCAGGGGTTGGAGTAAAGGTTGCACTTCTAAAGAACCATTTTTTTCATTTTCTCCCTCTTTGACAATTAGAGCGAAAATTTGACCTCCTTTATTCAATTCCCTGTCAAAATCTTTAGCACTTGCAATTGTTATTAAGCCTGGTTTCTTACTCTTACTCATAGTGGTTCTTATGTCTTTAGGAGACATAGGTTTGAGTTCAATTTTCTTACCACCAACCAGTAAAGAATACACATTAGCGCGTCCCCTGTGGGTGACATCACGGTCAGATTGCCAAGGACGGCCTAATAAGAGATGACAAGCATCCATAGGCACCACATCACATAATATTTCATCTTCGTAAGAACCCATAGCAAAATTCACAAGAGTTTGTTTTGTTACTTTTACCTCGTTACCATCATTCAACCAATGCAGTTTATAAGGTTTAGGATGATTATGAGTGTTCAATGACAGCTTCTTCACCATTTTACTTGAAGCAACATTTGTGCAGCTTCCCCCATCAATTATCACATTACACCATTTTCCTTTAACAAGACATCGGGTGTGAAAAAGTTGTTCCCTTTGTTCAGTATCAATAGGTTCAAGTTTGGCATGTAAAGAGCGTCGAATTACCAAGGACTCCCCTCCAATAGGAGCCTCAAATCCCTCAGTTTCAATTTCCTCATCTATTTCAACGTCTTTTTCTTCCTCTCCTTCTAATTCTTCATAAAGCTCATCCCTTATTTCAATTGCATCACGTAAAGTAACAATCCGTTTGTTTGGGCAATCACTTTGATAGTGACCAAACCCTTGACATTTAAAACAACGAATTTTACCCAAGTCACGCTCTTTACCCTTTGCTTGTGAACTACCAGATTCTGGTTTGGGTGGTAATTGAGGTTTAGAATTCGAGCCAGAACCCCCAAATTTTGATGTACCTTCATTCTTACTCCAAGTTGTGCTTTTAGTACCAAATGGAGCGGTACGAGCAGTCTTTTGTTGTTTCTCAACTTTAAGAGATAATGAGCATAGATCATCAAAAGAAACAGACGGATACATATCAACCACATTAGCAATAGGTCGATTTAAGCCTCTCATAAATCGTGCCATCTTTTGTTCTTCTAGTTCATTCACATCACACATCATCGTAACTTTCTCAAATTCAGAAATGTACTCATGCACACCTAATGATCCTTGAACCAAATCGGCGACCCTTCGATAAAGATCTTGTTTGTAGTTTCTAGGAACATACCTTTTGCGCATTTTGCGTTTTAAGGTCTTCCAAGAATTTATCTTTTCTTTGTTTTCACGTGTTCTTTGAATTTTTAAATTCTCATACCAAAGTGATGCATTTCTCACAAGTTTTAAGATAGCATACTTCGAGATTTTTCATCGCTAAGATCTTTAAATTCAAACATACGTTCAATTTTATGTTTCCACTCCAAATAATTTTCCGGATCGGTTCCTCCATTGAATTCGGGTAATTCATTTACTTTAAGATCATCGACATTACCTCTTGGTTCGTTGTCATGTCGTGGAGGTGGTCTATTATGCCAAGTCTCAATAAGGGTAGCAATCTCCCTATCATGCCTTGCATTTACATCTTCGTTACCGTTCACCATTATCACTTGACTAGGAAATCAAGAGCTGAAGCGGAAGCGTTAAAATGGTTTCGACAAAGTGGAAATATATAAATAAGAACTTTTTTTTCGTAGGATTTTAGGGTTATAATTAAACAGAAAATATAAATTAAGTACTCGTATATGATTGGATAAACCCGACCTTGAATTTAAACAAACTATGGTGCTTAGCCGAGCTCGCCTAATAATTAAACGATTGATTTCACTTTCACTAACGGCAGCCAGAAACCACCTCCATCACAATTAAATGTAACTCCAATTCTCCTTAGGTCAAGGCATAAGATTGTTATTTTCTCAAAATCATCCTAAAAAGGGAAGTAGGACAATAAAAATCATGATGAAGTTCCTCATCTTAATTTCGCAACTGAGAGCTTGTAGATTGATCTATTCTAAACCATACTTTCGACTTTGATCATGATCTGACTCTTGCAAGTCCCACCATAGCCATACAGGTGCAACAAGCAGCTGGTTATAGCAGCGACTCCACTACCCCACTCGGGTACAAAGACCATTGATGATGAAGAGACATGTCAAACATGCAAAAGAAAGTTGATGAAATACGAGCTATTTAGCTACTGCTCTTTATCTTGCAAGGTAATATACCACTGACGTTATGTTAGGTCGTTAAGTAGTAAGTACTACTGTATATTTTTGTTGTGCAAGTGAAAATACTGTACACCGCCTTTGCTTTTGGATGAACTTATATCAGCACATGCTAGGGGTTGGTGTGTATGGCAGGTCCAACAATCACTTGGGTATTTCGCCACACTAAACATGTCTTAAAAGAGCGTAAACCGTTGGATACGTAGGACATTACCGTGTTAACATATGAAAAACTTCACATTTAAGAAATTACAATTTTATGCTCTACTAGAAACTGATTCCGTTTGCAATGTAGCCAATAGGTCACTGTTATGTGGTTCTTTGCTGTGTAGGTGAAAGCATTCTTAAGAAAGGAAGATGAAGATTCCCCTCCCTTTCTATCACTTGATCTAGTGGTGCAAAACTCAAATGAAGGAGCTGAACCGAAGAACACGACTGTTGTTCAACCGGTGCCAAATTCCAATCAGGAAGCCTTGAAGGCGACGACTATTGATCAACAGGCGCCAAATGCAAACCAAGAACCAGAGCTAGAATCAGAATTAAAGAAAACAGTTGATCAAGCGGTGGAAAATGCAAACCAAGAAGCAGAACTAGAATCAGAACTAAAGAAGAGGACAGTTGACCAACCAGCGGAAAATTCAAACCAAGAACCAGCTGTAAACAAGAGGACTCGGAGGAGAAAGGGAATACCTCACCGTGCACCCTTTTTCTAAAGATTCTGTAAGTCCATGCAAACATTTTTCGTCATTGGCTAAACTTCCAACAGTTTTTTTATTTTATGAGTTCTTGTCCCGGTTCTGGACTTCTTATCTGGGGAACAAGATGAATTGTGTAGAATTAACCTTGCTTTTGAACTGGATAAAACTTTTACTCTAAACGGCAGGTTAATTTTTCCGACATTTTATGAAATTCTGATACCCAAGATTTTATTCTTCTAGAGGTATAGGGAATAAAAAAGGTAGATTTAATGTTGACAGTCCTCGAACCAAGTTATTAATACCATCGCCGAATGATTTTACCAATTAGTTGGTATGCGCATACCTAGGAATTATTTTGACCACACACTATCATTACCAATCGCTCGATTAATTCGGTCCGAGGAGGTCCATTCATAAATTTATAAAACACGTTTCTGCGGAAATAAAGATTTCAAAAAAACAAAAATATATTCTGACGGTGTTGAACACCTATAATTTCCTCCAAGTCTGCCTGTGATATTCGTAATTCATAGAGCATTAATAAGAAGTGATTATGTACATTATCACGGCAGGTCTTATATTACTATAGATTTCCTCAACGGTTTTTAAATACAAACTTACACTCCATTAATAACTAGCGAGCTAAAATTTCACTCGGAAAGTTAGAGCTCTCTCCCGGACTATAGTAATCTGGCAATGTAACGGCGGTAATTGGACTAAGATTTACCACACTCGATGAGTCCGGAAATCCGTAAATAGACACATACACCCCCTTAGGACGAGTATCTGGGAGTTCGATCGGTGGTTCATCTGGGTTCATTGAAACCTGCACCACCTTTCTCATGCTGGGTCTCATACTTGCATCCAAATGCAAACACGAAAGCCCGATAGATAGTAACTTAAGTGCTTGATCCTTGTCGAAATCCCCGCGTAGGTTTGGGTCTACGCATTCAAGCAAGGAGCCCTTGAGATGCATATCCCACGCATAGTCTACCAAACAACTCTCCCCTAGGAGGTTGCTGAATCTTTTCCCACACACCACCTCCAAAACCACGACTCCATAGCTATAGACATCGGATTCAGTTGTCGCCTTGCCAGTGTAGCTAACCTCAGGGGCCAGGTACCCTAGGGTTCCAGCCACCATTGTCGTTACTCCGTTCGCATTTTTAAGCAACCGAGCTAGGCCAAAGTCACCTAGACGAGGGTTAAACTCGGAGTCTAACATGACATTGCTAGGTTTCACATCTCTATGTACCACAGGGTCACCACATTCTTCGTGAAGGTACAATAATGCTGATGATAAACCGGTTAGTATTCTGTTCCTTGTCTCCCAGTTAAGGAATCTTCGGCCTGTGAGGAAATCTTGAAGGCTCCCATTGACCATGAAGTCGTAAACAAGGAGGAGATGTTCATTCTCGTGACACCAACCTTGGAGTATCAATATGTTTTTGTGCCTTAGTCGCCCTATCGTGCATATCTCTGCCAGGTACTCCCTCTCACCTGGTGCAGGAAGATGGCATTTTAGCCTGTTAGTTGAAACTCAAAACATGCAGAATTCCTATGTGAACCTTTTAAAACAAAAAAAAAACTCTACTGGAAGATGAACTACCAAAGAATCATTGAGTTACCTTGTCGAGACTGATCGGAAATCCTCTTGACAGCAATGGTTTGAGAAATATCGGCAATATACCCCTTATAAACACTCCCAAAACCACCGCTTCCCAACAAATTTTCCTTGCTGAAGTTTTTAGTAGCCTTGGCCAGTTGCTTGTAAGTAAACTTCTTCGGAGCTGTGGTAGCCGACTGCCTTTCGATATCTTCCATCCTCCTAATCCTTTCCCTCTTCCTAATCACCCTTCTTCGAGCAATCGGGAATGCACATAATGCAATGAGGAACAATGCCCCTAAAATTGGAACAACAGTCTCCAAAATGATCCTCTTCTTTTTATTATCCTTAACTGTTGAGTATGGTAAAGGGATGGCAGTAAAAACCCAGTTAAAAATTTGGTGGGTCTCCGTCAATGGTCCCGTGGAGGCTGTAAATCCTATGTAAGCTGAGCTTGGGACTATCTTAGAGACCTTAATTGTGTGATTAAGGAAACTAATTAAGGGTGTCCCTTCATAACCCACATATATTTGAAGCTTCTTTGTCCACCCATCATATGCTATTTTTACCCTGATTTCTTGCCCACTCTTGAGGTCTATGTTGGTTGAATTTAGGGATTTTGCAATAACAGATTTCATTACACTTGATGTATCAATTCCTATGTGGTTTCCATCAGGATCCCATTCATTTTTGAATGTGTCGAACTCGATTGCGAGCTGTTTTACTTGATTTCCACCTGAATTAGCCAATTCAATTGTGTTAAATGTTAATGAATAAGAGGACCATCATCAATATTATTACAACTCTCTTTCTTAAAGCGGGCTAGCCGGCTAGGGGGTAACGTTGTCAACAATAATAGAGAGACGGTTTTCAATTGACCCATAATCAAACAGTTCCAGAAAAGGAGTATGTTGAAGAATGAATGGAGTATATGATAGTGCGACATAATGTAAATTTCACTTTTTTGTGGTTGGAAAAAAAAACATGGCCAGAATGCACCCATACAAAATGCCATGACAGGTACAGCTTTGAAATGTCAAAACATTGTGTTTCTAATATCTTCCTCTGCTTTTTATAGGTCAAGTAATTATTATCTTAAACCATCCATACTTTTCCATGAAATTTAATTAATCCTAAGTAGTTAATAGTCATCAACTAAACAATTGCAACTGAATACCTACTAATCCTGAATGTTCTTTCAGTGGTGATGATCACACTATATAATCGGAGTTTGGATTCTCTGTCCCATTTACGTGTCCCATCTTGTGCAGCTCTTATAAGATGATGTGTCAGAAGATAAGGGTACTGGGACATGAAAATAGGATAGAGAATTCGTTGTTATATAATCGGTCATCTAGAATTGGTGGTGACAACTGATCATATATAACTGACCCAATAACTAAACACTAGTATAATTACTGTAATAATTTTTCTTTAATCAGCTTGAATATTTCAGCATTTTGTCCAAACTACATGTTGATACAACCTCAAAAATCGAAGTGAGTGTACATAGAAGGAGAAGTTGCGAGTCTTGTGACCTATTTTATAGACTTTCAGTCTCCGACACTAGCTTAGAATCGATCGAGAGCCTTCATTATGCTATACGGCTCTGTTTAGAAGCCCTTGCTGACATAATTCTCGTACTTCCCCGGTTCATTTCATTTCACATGTTTGATTGAAATACTACTCATATACGAAGTATATTATAAACGAACGTATGAAATTAAGATAAACTGAGAGAGTACAAGACTGACTGACTGATTTATGCTTATCAGCGAACCGATACAATCAATCATATACATAAACATACCTGAAAGTTGGATATTTTGGAGACCGAGGTAAGAACCAAAGCTAGCATTAGGAGAAGGATGATTATCTTGAGCAATAACAAAAGTCATACCATCCCCAGTAAAGACTTGGTTCAGACTAGGTAAAATCCTTAAGGAGAAGCTTGTACAGAAAGAAGCAGGCCATACTTGGATTGGATCACGGTACAAAACTCGAGCAATCGCGTTAAAATCATCAGTAGACGACCTGTTCTTTGATATTGTTGTTAAATTCAAGTACCCATCTCCTGGTTTAACTGCTCCCATGCATATAAGTTCACCTCCATGCTTGCAATTTGAAGGGTGAAATTTAGGCAAGTTAATTATTACTTGCCCATCACAAACTGAAGAAGACGACGATGACGATGACGATGACGAGGAGGAGGAGGATACTACATAATTAGTGCTAATAATGATGATTAATGATAATAGTAGAGTAAGTGGATGACTTGACATGGTGGTTGTTGGTTTGGTTAAATTAAGAGGGGATTATAATGGGATTTAGTGATTATTAAAGTCCTAGATATGGTATCATTTTAAGGAAATTTGAGGAATATAAACGTTACTATCAATGATAATGTAATTTGTCTAGTATGTGTTCAAGTCAATTGTTTCAAGGTATACCACATACTATTTCTTATTACTAGTCTTCCATTAGAATGATTAGATGCCACTAAAACAGACGACTCACTATGTGATCTTGATTTTCCTCCTTTGAGGAAGTCTTTGGTCGTTGATAGGGTGTTTTAATAGAAATGAAGAGGGGAGGAATTCATAATGCGATTTCGTATTATTGATGATAATAGTTCGTTAGTAGTAGCATAATATATCTTATTCTATAACTAATATTATTCTAATTACGGTATATTAATTACGGTATATTACAATATACCGTAATATCTTCTATCATCCCCCCTCTAACCCATGGTAATTTGTCAAAATTTTCATGGGTTTGCCAAATAAGGAAAGAAGAAAAATCCAATTCTTCAACCTTCGATCTCGGAGCTTCAAATCTTCTATAGGAACGTCAAACTTTTCGAACTTGTAAATCGTAGAACGGGAACGCCATCGTTTGCCAAACCCGACAAAATTGTTGAAAATTCGTTGTCAAGAACGTTGCATTTTTTTCGAACTTGACAAATTTCGGTGTGTAACTCACCAGTCGATGCGTATAGGACTCGCCGGACCGAGTTTCGCATATGCATAATTGATTGATATCATGCATATGTGTAATAAGACGAAGATCATGAAAAGGTGACAATGCACCAATATTAGATCAGAAACGTAAAAGCAATGGCTTTTTTTTTTTTTTTTTTTTTTTTTTTTTTAAAAAAAAAACAAAATAAAAAAAATTTAAGGAGA
>JAYMSF010001149.1:0-12693 GCA_036897335.1 Silene vulgaris | reverse complement strand
TGACCCAAGCAAGGTCATGACCTCCAATTGACCTTGCTTGGGGATGGTCTTACAAGAATTAGACACTAGACAATACTATATGATTTAAGAGGAGTTACAATTTTAAGATGAAGATCATATCTATAGAGTAGAGTATCCTAAAGCTAACATGAATCTTGACTTCCTTCACTGCTTGCCGATGAACGAACGCTTGTTCCCTTCATTCAAAATAGTGTAAACTACAGCAGCTACGGTGCATCTTATCCAGACAATTTTGCCAAGCTTCCTGTTTTTCCATTGTAAAGTTTAGTTTAGTAACTCTTGTAACTCTTGAGCTCTGTTTTGGACATTGAGCCATGCCAGAAGTCAACATCTGATGCAAAAATGCAGTAGACACAAGACAATTACACAAAAGATGCTCACGAGATTAAGCTCCATTCTCACATAAACAACACCTTTTAACCCGATACATTCCCCTTTTTACTGGAGCATCAACTATTGCTAGTTTTTCATGTCCAACCAGAGAAATTATGAGTTTATGACTAGGGGTTATAAGAATAGAACTGATTAATCTAACCCAAGGCAACTTAGCTCCTCTTTTTCGAAGGTCATAGGTTTTAGTGACAACAAATTTGCCTTTGACAACACAGCTAGCTATCAAATTTTTAGCTCTTGAAATGAATCTTGCAGTTTGTAAACATTCATTTCTCACATCAAGTATTACCCTAATATTGTCTAAGTGAAATTCTTCCCTATCAGTCTCCTAGATACCTTTATGATTGAAGTTATATGCCAAATTCCTTCTTATAAAAAATGCCACCATGATGTTCATCCAAATACCATCTAGTCATTAGTGCATTGTTCCAAGACAACATCTCCTCAACATTGAAACCCATTTTCGTCCCAAGTCATACACATACTATGCAACTCCTAAACACCATATGCTTTTGTCCCTCCCCTTTTATTTCAGAAGAAGTTTACAACGCCTATTAAGTTTTCTTAATGACTCCTTTGGGTAAGACTTAAGAAGATACTAGCTAAATATCTTCCTTGGACCCATTCCAAAGAGTCCACATGCAAGATTCATGTAAGAGGCTTCTCACCTAACAACTTTCTCTCTCTAAAAGTAAGACTACTCAAGCATCTAAGAGAACCCTGGGGACACCTGCCTCAAGCGAAATCCCGTTAATACGTTCAATATCGTAACGACTTAAGGCATCAGACAGGCACCCCTTGGGAACCCCCTAAGGCCTTGTGCATGTACCTTCTAAGGCAACCAAGTATCAACCCAGCCTAATATCTGAGAGAAGCGCGTTGACTAGACTTGGCAAATGGGTCATTCGGGTCGAGTAATTTTTGGGTAAATAACTTTTCGGGTCGCTTTCGGATTGGGTCATTTTGGGTCGGGTCAATCTGGGTCGTTTGGGTCATTTCGGGTCATGATTTTGCCTTAATTAAGTCATTTTGGGTCAATCGGATCATTTTGGGTCAATCAGATCATTTTGGGTCACTTTGGGTCGGATCACTTTCGGGATACATTTCGGGTCGTTTTCGGGTCTTGGGTCAACCTTTTCGGATCAGCTTTGCCAGGTCTAGGTCAAATCAATGTCAAGGCAAATCGAAGAGGAAAGAAAATGAAATGATTAGAAACTAAAACCACTAGTCAAGATTGAAGATCGGAAACAAAAGTCAAAGTGAAGATTAAATTTAACCTTGATGATTACCTATTATTGAATCAATGAATCAATCAAGGTTTGTATTATCACCATATATGGGCGAAATGAGTAATAGTTATTCACACACTAAGTTTTTTCACATTCACTTGCCAGTTATCACCAATAGTAAGAGAAATTTGGAGAAAAAAAGACATGGGATTTAGAAAGAGGTAACTTCATTTATTAAGTTAGCGATATATAGGTGAATGAACTCTATTTTTCCCTTCTGCGTAAATGATTTTCTTTTTATTAAGAAAATATTTGACGGAAATCTCCCTTTCACTCTCCATTATTACTCCCCCTTGTCCTTTAACATTTGTTCAGATGATAATATAAGGAAGAAAGGGACGAACGGAGGATAGGGGAAATGAAATGGAGAGAAGAGAAAGTGAGGGAACGCAGAGTACTAGGAGGTCTTTGGAAGCAATTTTCCTCCAACATTTAATCGCAAGTTACAAGATCAGCCATGTATAAGGAAAAGAACCAGACATATCTTCCTACCTACCAGTCGCATTAAGTAATAAGCTAGTGTGTGGCTACTTTATAATTAATTTTACTAGTATAAGACAATCTAATGTAACTAGAAGAAGAACATAACGATAATATATATGTCATAAAGAACAGAAAAGGGATCGCTGCGCCCCTCCTTCATTTGCTGAAGTCCGTCGATGACTCCCAAACAATCACTTTCTATAACAATGTCCTGGAAACCTATACGTCTCGCCTCTTGCACTCTTTTAAAAACTGCAACCGCTTTCGCCATCGTCTGGTTCCACCTCTCCACTATATCCCATGTAACCTCCCCTCCCTCGCGACAAACCATACCATCATCCACACCTCTCCCCTCGTACACCGCAACATCAACATTTATTTTTACCTCTCCCATTTGCGGTAGCACTCAATCCACCCTTTCCCACTCCTTTGCTCATTCCGATTCCCATGCCCCCGTCCTCGACTTTCATCTCCTCTATCACTCCCTCTATCTGCTCGACTTGGTTCGCGTCAAATACCGCTTTATTCCAAGCTTTCCAATTCGCTCAACACCACCATGAACAACGTTACACTCCCTCTCATCAAGCTTTCTCTAACTCGTCTCCGCCCACTCCCTCACCAACTAAAACCCATATTTCGACGGTATATGCAGAACCCCCCTCTCCCCAACATCCTTCCAGCCCACCTGCAACCCCAAAAGATATATAAGCCGATCTCCTCCCGCGCTAGACAAATCGGGCACGCAACATCTCCATTTCCGAGTCATCTTGCGATATTTGTCTTCGTTACCAAGCGCCTCCTTACACATTTGCCAACAAAACAATTTAATACGAGGAAGTACCAGGCGTCTCCATATCTTCGACCAAATCCATCTTTCCTTTTCCGGATTCAAGCTCCACGCCGAACCTCCATCAGTAGGCTGTATGCAATCAACACCGAATTATTAACCGTCAGCGCCTGCTTGCACATTGCAAACAAAACATTTTAATACGAGGAAGTACCAGAGTTCTCCACATCTTCGACCAAATCCATCTTTCCTTTTCCGGATTCAAGCTGCGCACGCCTCCACAACACTACCCTCCATCAGCGAGTTGTATACAATCCGCACTAGCTCCACGCACCGAATCATTACTTCGAATCCCTCAATCCAAACAAACTAGTTACATAGTGTTATTACGTCCGAGCCTCCTTATATGACTTTGCTATCGTCTATCCACCCCACCTACGTAACGAAATAACTATACAAGAAAACCAAAGGACCACCACAAAACCTTCCCAAAGAAAACTCCATCCTACAAGCCACAATACCTCTCAAATAGACAAAAGAAGCACACAATCACACGTCACAAACTTTGACACTATCCTCTCTTGGCCACAAATTCACTCAAACCTTCCTTAAAATCGCAATATTTTCACGCAAAAAACACCCAAATCCCACATGACTACATGAATACATCCCCACTTTATGCGCACTCTATCCTAAACTCACCTCATTTTCACTAAAATACACCACTTTTCCCAATCATCTTTCGTCATTCAAAACTCCCCAACTATAATTCCCCTTCTTATTCCCTTTGTTCACCTGCAACATAACCTTTCTCATCTTTCTTCAACCTGAAGGAAAAATTGAATCAAACCCATTATTTGTACTCAAAAACCCATCATAAAGATCTTGTCTTTTTGTGTTGTGGTTCAGTATTTTGGTTTTTTGATTGAATTTGTTGTCAGGGAATGACAATGGGTTCTTTGCAAATGATGAAGCCTGCTGTTTTTTCTGCATTTCATAACTCAGAAGTTCAGGGGAAAGGGTTTCTTCGTCTGCGGTCGCGGCACCAGGGTTTTGGTGTTAATGACGGTGGTAGGAGGAGGAGGAGGGTGTGTTATGGTAATAGAGTGTGCTGTAAATTACAAGATGGTGATAATAGGCCCAATGACAGCAGTAAGTTTTTATTGTTTACTTGTTACTTGTTTTAGAAAAAAACATTCTGCATGGTTAACTTTTTGTCTAGTAGCGGTCTTTTGATGCAATTCTCGAATTAATTTTCATTGTATGTCATATGGAAACAATATCTTTGTGTTGTGAAGGTAGGATAAAGCTGCGTACATCTGGCTCGACTTCACTTGGCTCACCATTAGTTATTTGAAGAGTTTAGGTACTCCCTAACAAATGAATGAGACACCCTTAAATAGAATAGGTAAATAAATAACCCGAGAGAAAGGAGAATCTTAGATAGCTCATTGTTAAAGTTTGGTGTCCTTATACAAGATATACTCCTTGTTATTTTTATGACAAGATATATTAGAAAAAACCTAAGGTAAATAATTGATGGGAACAAAGAGAATATTTATTTTGGTATTTGTGTTGGACATTAAAGACTAAATCAAAATGGCTTGTGAGCTTTTTCATGGAGTAGAAGAGCTGTGTAGGGCCCAATCCCCTAACTTCACTTTTGAATAAGATTCTTTATGAGGCAGAAAAATGAATCATTGATTAGAAAATTTGGCCTGTGGATGAACATACCATTTAATAACAATGAATGCATAAGCATGAAGAATGAGAACATGTCTAGGTAATTTAGCAAAAATTAATGTAATTCTTACTTCTTAGCATTACCATGTGCTCCGGAATTCCGTACCTTGTGGTATTGTTTGTTCTGCTGGCTGAAGTCTAGGCTTTGTTTCCATTTATGGTTGGTATTTTATGATTGCTACACAGCTGGGTGTTCCTAAACCAGACGAGTGGAAAATGACTTAACTCGCACACAGGAATTACTTCCATTTCTGAAGGGGGTGATTCTGTTTGATTGTATACTGTATACTCCGTACTACTTAAATGGCATAATATTTCCATCTAGCATTTGTTTTGATCATTCCTCTCAAGTTGCAAGTTGGCCTCTACATAAATATCTTACTTGCTGTCTAATGGAGCATGCTTATGGAGGGTTATGCATATTCACGTAAACAAGTTCACAGTGCGATTACTGATACAACTTGCATCTAAGACCAATATATTAATGTAAGTGTCACGAAGTATACAATTAGTCAACCCATGAGTTTGGGTGCCTTCGATGACATGCTTTATTAGTTAAAGAACCCTACTTTTAAACTGTTCCTAATGTCCTGCGCAAGACGCTATTCCTCGGAATCTAGGATAAAAGCTTAGTTGTCCACTTGTTAGCTGTGTTTTGTCGTTGTTTGATGTGTTTTTGATCTCATGGCTCCTTGATCTATTTATAAATGAAAAGGCCTCTGTTTATATATGCATTTTACAAGCGAACCTATTTATAATTGGGCAACTTCCTTGACTGATTCACCTTGACAAACTTCCTGTACGGTTGTTGAGAATGTCGACTATATCACATGATGTGTATCTTTATGTTTACATTCAGTCTGACTAACCACCTTTGGCAGTTTTTGACTCCCTTTCCACACAATCTTTGTTCCTACTACATCTTCATAAGTGCTTCATGTTTTCTGCTGCCTCAGGTGGTGAGACCTTGAGCACTAGCCCCTTCTGTTTATATAGGGCTCATTCTATGACCCATCCTCAGACCCTTTTTGACAATATAAATTACTTCACCATTCGAAAAACCCCAAATGTCTATTTTAATATTAACCAAGTCCTCCTAAATTTCTCGATGAGGATGATAAATTGTGCATGTAGATGCTAAGGATATTTTTTGTAGGCATATCAAATCTCTCTAAGTAAGCCATGTTTTTTATGATCCTATAGTCATTGAAGGATGCGGAGTATGTTAACTTGTAATTCATTCTTTTACATTACAGTACATTGACTTGAGGTCCCATGCCATAAATATAGATTTCATAAAAGCTCACAGGAGGCCTCTTGTCCTTCTTTCTTGAATCGAGAATTCCCTGCTAAAAAGAAAGATTGAGTTACCTATAGTAACATATGAGTAGAAGATTTTATAATGCCTGTTGAAGGAATGTCGTACTGAATGAACTAGTGTATACTTCTGTTTCTACTTGGGAGTTAAAGCATATTCCATGGGTGTAGCGTAGTGGCTGCCTGATTAACTTCTGGTTTCCTTCTCACATGAGTTGGATGTACTTCGTGATTGTCAATGTAACATATAAAATGCTGAGATTAAGTTTTGTGTTGTTCCATATTTCGTTTAACAGTTATCACTACTTTGCTAGTCTAGTTGACTCTGCTCTCTCTTTTCTTTCCATGCTAATATGTTCTCAACTGTTTTAAGGAACCATTCTCGTTTTTTGTTTATTTTGGCTTTTGGATTTTTATGTTCCGAAACTGTTCCACTATCCAGCGTAACTTTGCCTAGCATCATCACTAACTGTCTAACTGTCTAACTCCTTGTAGATGGTGAACCTCCGGAGTCTTTGTTCATGAAGGAGCTAAGAAAAAGAGGTATTTCACCAGCATCACTGCTTGAGGAGATAAACAACGGCACATTTGGGAACGAGATAATGGAAGAGGGAGGTGATCGATCATTCTCACAGAGGAATTCAATCGCAATGGGTCGTCTTGATAAAAGTTTAACTAATCAAAGGGAGCAATCGATGGCGTTGAACAGCGAAGGCCTTGAGGTTGACATACATTTAACTTTTTGATGATTTTGTTTATTAACATAAATAATTTTGTTCTCGGCTCAAATGACCTTTGCCTAACCTGATGCTTTGGCTTATTTGTATTTCTGCTTGTTAAATTGATATCTTGAAATTCATGCCTGAGAGCCCGGCCCAAATCTTATTTATTATACAAATAATATGATAGGAGTATAGGACCCTACATTGCCGTATTGACTCTTGTGCTTTCTGTATACCCAACTGTGGAGTACCATTCGTCCAGAATTTTGTTACGGAACTTATTAACACGCACTTGTTGATGATTTCGAAGTGACATTGGGATAAAGTTGTGCTATATTCACAGAACAAAACGGTACTGATGAAGATCTTGATTGAATCTCATTACAAATTTGACCATAACGAAATTTGAATTCTTGTAGAATTCTCATGGTTTATTAATAGAATTCCTATAAGTATTTATTAGCAAACTCTGGTCTGACCATGTAGAAAAAATTGCCTACAATTTTCGGCCAAAGTAATATGAACATTCCTTGATTCTGTATAAATTATATCAAGTTCCTGTTAGAGTTTGCAGCTGTAAGAAAATTGGACCAACGAAGTGGATAATTCTGCATTATTTTGTTCGAAGTGGGTAGCAGTGTAGCACCTATATGTTAGCGTAGGATCTACTGTGTTTTTTCCCCGCTTTTCTTATACAAGCGTCCAACAGTATACTAACAACGTGTCTGTCTGTTTTTCTCATTTAATGTTTTTATTTTATTTTATTTTATTTGAGATACACGATAGTACGATACAACTAGAAAAAGAAAAAGTTACAGTATAATTAGAGTCCATCTGTCGAAATCTTTTGATCTCAAAGCATGTGTCTGCACTCTGCAGACTCCCTGACAGACGACTCTAGTGAGTAATACCCTTATAAGCAATCTAGCAGAGTTAAGGTTGCGTGGATATTGAATAGTTACCAGGGTATTGTTGTTTAATTTATATCTTCTGATAGTTGGCTTGTACCCATATTCTGTATATCCTGGGATTCCTGTAAATTCAGAACACCATATAAACTCCAGAAAAAAGCGCGTGTCTAAAAGATTTTTTAATCCTCTTATAGCCCAGTATTACTACTAGTCTTTATCAAAAATATACAAAGATAGAATTTACAGAAGTCATAATATCCCCATTAATTGGAAAAAGATTGATGCCTTCCGGATGAGGCTGCCTGACAGTTTGGAAGTCCTTCGCAGGCCTGTGTTCACGGTAAAAGTGAATGCTGTATAAAAAAAGAATGAATTAAGATATTGGTTGGTATTGGTATGAGGTCCAAGAGAACATTTTAACAAAGCACATTTAAATGCATCTATTATTAAAGCATGCTGTGGGATATTTCAAGATAATAGGTCATAAATATTCAAAACTACAAGATCTAATGGTAGTATCTGCTGATTCATCTAGGGTTTCAGATTTTGTGATAGGCATATACTCTTTTTTTAACTGGACCTTCATCTAAACCACAAAGTGGAAAATATAAGAAACGAATGGGGAAAATTTTGGAATATAAATAATTGTGTCACTCTGCCTTGCATATAGTTTGCAAATGATATTGCATTTTCACTCATTTTTAAAAGCTTGTTTGCTCGTGTGCTGAATCGTCGTATCTGGGTTGAGATCCTTAGTTTTGCACAAGAAAATTTGTCTTTGGTTGTTTCTCTTGCACATTTAAAGATGAATTAAGTGTCGTTTGTTGTCTTAGTTTTAAAAATCATGCACTCATGCCTTGGATGAGACACTAGCCAAAACGCCTCCGGGCTCACTAGTATGCACTTTCCATATCTTTATCTGTTATATCTTCAATTATGCCATTTCTTTTCCCCATAATTTCTAACTTCTAAGAGTACTTTTTTACATGTTAGCCAACTTGAAAACTCCTACAAAAGGTATTGTTGACCAAAATTTTATTTGGAAAATATAGTTTGTTACCAAAATAGGGCGCTTCGCGTCCAAAAGGCATGCGCCTTCGCCTTGCACCTCGTCACTTCAGCCCCATAGCGACCCGGTGCACCTTCTGCATCTTCAAACTGAGTTTGTTGTTCTTTAAAAAAAAAGAGACTTGTTACTCTTGTATAGAGCGTGCCTTTTAGTCTTGAGTCAAAGTGGAACTAAGCGTCAAGACTTTCAGGTTTCAATGCACGAAATAAGATATATATTAATGAAAACATATAGTTTGTTCTTAACTCGTTGTGTCAAGCAACTAGTGAGGCAATGCCATTAAAAAGTACATATTTTACTCTTGGTAACATTCACAAATGATAATATTAGGCCATATACTATATTTGCCTTTCCACAAACACGATTGTTGTCTCAGTGCTCAGGCAAGGTTCTAAATATAGTTATAGCATAATAAGGGGAGCTATTTTGTCAAAAAAAGACATAGGGAGAGGAACTAAAGGTTAAGTAACTTAATTGGAAGTTTATGCTTTTAAGATTATGAACTTGTAAGTAAGTTTCTCTTCTTGTCTTTGCATTTAAGCACAAAATTTATGACAGGCTACGCATTTGCTAATTTTGACATTTATTCACTAAATGCATATGAGAAAAAAAATCCTTCGGATAGAGTTCTTGCACCCCTTTTCACAAATATATAATCAGTCTAGTTTTTCACCAGAAAGCAGTTATTAGATGTCTTAAAAAGAATTTCTCTTAGTTTTGGCGGCTTTCTTTGTGTGACGTTGTTCAGTTATCTGTTTGTGCGAATTTGTGAAAAAATGATGTCATATAGCGTAAGTTAAAGGAAGTCGCTGTCGTTAATAGAGTTTCTCGTAGTTTTTGCGGCTTACTTTGTGTGACGTTGTTCAGTTATCTGTTTGTTAGGACTTTGTGAAATAAAATGATGTCATTTAGCGTAAGTTAAAGGAAGTCTCTGTCGTTTCTCGCATAATTGTTGCTTTGTTTTCTGTGCTTCATATGTCGCATCAGTTCAAATAATAAGGTGCTACGAATATTTATATTCTCTTGCTAATTAATCTGTCGCATCATTTCAGATAGGATACTCTGACGATACTGCTTTTGCCTATACGAGTGATAAAGGAAAATCTGAGTTTGCAGTGAAAATTCTCTCACTGAGGCGTTCCATATAGATAAAAGCCACAAATTCAATTACCAGTCCCTTTTTTTTTGGTGCAAAATTACCAGCCCCTTAACTAATGCTCTTTACTGCACGAATGGGAGTGTTCTTGTATGATATGTGTGATGCGTGTATCTAGTAGATATGGCTGATGTCTATATTCTCAGACTGTGGATCTGTGGTCTGTTTTCTAGAGTTTAGTTACAAAGATCTTGAATGTCCTCTATTTTTTTATCTGATAGTTGGTGTCGGAAAGACTCAGTCCTTACACTGGTTGTTCTTTTGTTGAACACATTTACAGCAGTTGTGAACTTTGGCTGCCTACTGTTTAGGGTATTATACATTTATACTTCTATTGCCTCGTATTTTACTCTGCCTTTGTCAGAAGTACCCAACACAGATGCGTCATCCCACTCTGAGGGGTATAATTTACCTCAGATTGTAAGTTTTAGTATTGTAGGTTATTTTTTTGACTTGTGAATTGTTACCTCATTTCCTTGCACCATGTTTCCATTTGAAAGTGACTGTTGACTTTATTGTTTCTTAACAGAAGATATATCATGTCGTATTTGTCATTCTGGTGATATATAATTCTGTCATCCTTTTCGTATTTGTTGAACAGGGGTTAATTCCGCGTGGTAAAGTTTTGTTAAGACTTGGCGGAACATTCTTCCTGGCATTTTGGCCTCTGATTCTCATTACGTTTGGCGTTTTCGCTGCTCTCTATCTGGTAAACATCCTGATCTTTCCTCTACGATGTTCAGATTTTCCCTATCTTTATGTTTAAAAAATTTTGTTTACTGAACATATGATGGGCGATCATTGGAAAAACAACTGTAAGTAGTTGTTAAATTCCTGTTACTGCTCTGTGAAGTGTGAACTTTCTTTATCCATCCCTGTAATACTTTCATTCTACGAGTTTTGTGCTTCCTATGGATTGTCATAGGGTGGCATCATGGTGTTTTGTGTTGATCTTAGTTACCACATATGCTCGAAACAGGAGTCCTAAAGTTAAGCCATTGAGTTGTAAAGGTTTTGAAGGTCATAGCATTAATTTGAAGCGGTATCGGTCACCTGCATCTATAGTGTGTCGTCTAGATTAGACAGGCAAGAATCGCACGCAATTCTGAGATCAACTCTCCAGCCAAGATATAATACTATGTCGAAACCTACAAGTGTGGAGATAGTTGAAGAGTATTCCGTTTTCCTCGATTTGTAGTCAATGAGGAGGTAGATTAGATAAGATCATTAGAAATGCTTATGAAAATAATGTGAGAAGAACAAATTGTTTGACAGGAAATATCTTTTCTTTAACATTTCTGAATGAATTATTTTACTGCAGTACTTTGGACCAACATTTGTCCATGACGGAAGCAACATCCCAATATCTCCCCCGCAGTATATTGATCCGTATGTACTTCTTCAAGAAGAGAGAATCACACAGTAAGCCGCGATGTCCAGGTGATAGCTTCCGACACTTCCAATACTCCGAGGACCACAATGAGATTTTCAATCTCTGTAATCTGTAAATTAAAGTTCAGTAGTTGCTCATCCTCTTTATTGTATTTTAATAGTAAGAAGTACTCTCTTTATGTTATATCGAGGGTCGATGGAGTCAAAGTCGTCGTAATCACAGTTCGTGATCACAAGTTAGAAAGAACTTGGCTGAAACCAGCATCTTGTATAAAAAAAGCTTATAATATATACATGCATCTTCGTTTACTGTCAGTCTGTCACCGTTAGCCCCAAAAATGAAGAGGGATTGAGTCTAAACTGTTGGCCAATCAAGGTCAGGGCATTCCTGCTGGGAGCGTTAATGGCAGTTTCAGTGTTGAACAGATTCGAACTTAAGATCATGACTTCATGAGTATCATCACCTGTTACAACATTATCATCGGCGGACTTGATGATAAAGATAATAAAGCGCTGGGTTGATATAATATCGCTGTTATCACCCCCCACCTCCCGTCATGACTAAAAAAGTCTTTGGAGTAGGTTATGAAATTGGGAAATTGTACCTCTAATCTCTCACTACCGCTCCCGAAAAGTATTTGAAGTTACTACGGAGTACAAAATAATGGATGATACCCACAAGTCGCAAGGCAGAAGTGCCTAACTAGCATTATAACCGGTCAACAATCAACTCTCACTCGTATTGAGCTCATTCAAGTCAAATTGACCGCTACACGAGATCAGTTAGCTTTTGATGTGTTCAAAGTTAAAACCAACAATCAACGGCCACTCGTATTGAACAAATACCTTTCAAATTATGATCCTTGAACATCCCGAATAAAACAACTCACAAATAACCTAACTCAAAAACTACACTAAACTTAGACATGACCTGAATAACTCGACTTGAGTAACCCGAGCTGAACTGTGGATCCGAACTTGATCTGAACCCAAATTAACCCGACCTGGATGTTTATTCGTGGGAACTCACTGTTAGCCCTAAATAAGTTGATAATAACAAACTTGAAAATGACCCGAATTCGTTTAAACCAAACCAAATTGACCCAATCGAACTTGATCTGGTTGACCCATTTACCAACTTTAGCTAAACAACATTCAAAATACTTGGGCCAACCATAACACAACCCAAAAAGCCCATCATAAAACTCGAAACCCTAACAAACCCTAAATATAAATCCCACAAACCCTCCTCATTTCTCCATTTCCCATTTCCCCTTCCCCCAACCCGCAGCCGAAACCCCCAAAACTCACCAAAAATGGGTCGCGTAATCCGCGCACAACGTAAGGGAGCAGGCTCAATCTTCAAATCCCACACACACCACTGCAAAGGAGCAGCCAACCTCCGCACCC
>JAYMSF010001148.1:0-12695 GCA_036897335.1 Silene vulgaris | reverse complement strand
GTTGACAACTCCAAGGAAAAAAAAATTATGGGATTTTGGGCAACCAAACAACTCTATTTTTGCTAATTCATGGAATTTCCTAATTCCCCCACATTTAAAGCGACAACCAAACGAGGCCTTAGTATTAGGGTTATTTAATATAAATACTCCAAACTATAAGTGGTCTTCTCAAAATACTCTATACTTCATTTAATTTCAGAATAAACTGAACTATTAACACATTTTCTCATACTAGACTTGGGTGACCTACTACCTATTAATCGGGTCATCTTTTGAAACACTTATTAGTATCACCTTCCTCCATTTCTCCAATCATTACCACCTTCAAACTCCTAAAATAGCAGGCAACAATAATCAACAATGGCATAGATTGCACAATTATAAGAACCGTAACGAATCCGGTAAGTCGACGTTACCTAAGTACTGCGAAACTCGAACTGTCAAGACAACCAACAACACTAGATACGCATACTTCATACTTAGATCCACACTTAAGTCTTTTTTCATACACATACCGAGTCAACTCACTGAATCGCTTCCCAAACTCAGGCAATGGCGGAGCTTGACATGCGATCAATGGCGGAAGCCATAGGACTATGAATACCAGTTCTAAAATTAGCAAGTAATGTAAGAACTTCGAAAGAAAAGCAGTTAGATCTAGTAGGGTTCATGGTTGCAGATTGGTGGGCTTGGTTCTGGTAGTTGAAATTGGGTGTAGATCGGCCAAAGGGAGGAGGGTAGAAGTTAGAATTGACGGAAGGCGGCCTGGTCGTCCAGGGCGGCAGGGTGGTTGGTCGGAGGTGTTGATAGGGTTACTGGGTATTGGGTTTATTTTGAAGATAGGTTATTCGATTTCATTCTTGATTAAACTCCTACCTTTTACGGAGTACTTGAGATTATTAGTAGCCAATTGATGATTTAGGTGGTTTATTTAAGGAGGGAGGAGGAAAGTTGCCGTATACAGGAGAAAGATGAATAAAAGATTAGAAAAAGTAAAAGTACGACTGTATATGGTGGAATTACCTGCTACTTCAGGTAGAAAAAAATGCAATTCTATTAAAAGGTAATGGGTGTTATAGTTGATAATAATGTGAGTTAAATTGTAGTTGAGAGTAATTTGAGAAGACCAGTCATAGTATAGAGTATTTACATTAAATAACCCAAAATTGTTTTGTAGAAAATTCATGGTTTGTAATAATTGAAGTCTGAGATGTTTTAATACACAAGTAGCGCTTGTATATTCATTCTCATCAATAATTGAAGTCTGAGATGTTTTAGTACACAAGTAGCGCTTGTATATTCATTCTCATCTCAATTTGGTGGAGTGTACGAAAGGCTCTCTCGTGCAGTAACAAAGAGCAGATCCATGGATTGCAGCTTTATTACTTGGTGCCTCTGCAATCAGAGGTTCTTATGAGAGTTATGACAACATCGGATTGCTCTAAGAACCTCTAGATTCTAATTTCTCTTTTCTGATTTTTACAAACCTGTTCAGTAATGGTATTAAAAAAAACATCTAAACTCTTGTTCTTAGCCTTTATCTTGACTATAAGTTATATTTAACACTCTTAATTTGGAATACCTGATTGGTGATTCTTTTCTTCTGTAAGCTTGATTCCTTGTGTGCAATTACCATTATTACTGAAGTTAGGGTACTTGCAGCTGCATGGCTGCCTTAACCCTCCCTCTGGAAGGGAACCGTATACTTCTTAGGGGAGAGGGTGCATGATCAGTGATGGAACCAGAAAATTGCTCTGGTGGGGCTTCAATGTTATTCTACATAATTGTCCCATTGTTCAAGTGGCACAAGATTTAAGAAAATGAGTTAAATAATGTAAAGTATTGTTTTGGGTAAGAAGATTGGAGAGAGGGTTGGAAACTGGGATAGTTATTGTGAGTAGGATGGGTTAATGGTGGGTTTGGTAGTAATAAGGGAAAAGTAACAAGGGTAGTATAGTTATTTCATTAGAAAAAACATTACCAAAAACGGACAATGGGGCATTATTGTGAATAGACAGAAATGGAAACTGGGACAGTTATGTAGAATAGGAGGGAGTAGTTACTAATTACTACTATCAGCTAAGCCATTTGTTTCAATTCATTGCAGTTGCATCTACTTGTCTATGCCCTTTACTGTCGTAGGTGCAGATGCATGTTTGTTTTGGAATTTGTTTAAACTAGGAGTATTTCTACATGTCCACAGTATTATCCCGTCAGTCCCATGTTCTATTTGACTTTAGTGGTCAACCGGTGTGATATTTCACCATTTATTTCTCCTAATATGCTTTGGGATAATATATAAAATGTTGCGTATTTATTTTGCAAAAGAACTATTTTCCTACTCTCTTTTTTTTTTTTTTATTTTTTTTTTATTTATAAAAAGTTGCAATTATTGTATATTCTGAGAAAACAAAATTGGCATTTTTTTTGACCACCAAAGTCAAATGGGGACAACGAATTGTGGTTGGATAGAGTAAGGTTTTATTGGATTTAAAGTAGTTGAGGTCTTATTCTCTTGTTGACATCGTTTTGAACTTCAGAGCAGCTGCTTATACTCAAGTGCACAAATACAATGAAGCCATTGAAGATTGCCTAAAATCCATTGAAATTGACCCAAATTATAGCAAGGCGTACAGTCGGATGGGTCTTGCTTACTACGCACAAGGAAAGTATAGTGATGCAATCAATAAAGGTTTCAGAAAAGGTGAGTATGGCATTTTATGCTGTCATTTACATGAAACGCCAATGAGTCGCACATCCCGGTTTCTGTCCTTTCTGTAAAAAACTGTAGGGTTTTAACTGAATTTTTTTTTTACTATAAAGGCCTCCTAATTTCTTTCCATATATAACGAGTACAGATAGGAGCTGCTGTGGCATCTGACATATTTTGTGTACACCCATTTGCAGCACTAGAGCTGGATCCAAACAATGATGCTGTCAAAGAAAACATTCGAGTATGCTCATGAATATATACTCCTACTTCATTAGATATTCTGCATTTGCCTGTTCGTGTAATTCCTCTTTCTGAATATATAGGTAGCTGAGCAGAAATTGATAGAGGAACTTGAGCAAAGAAACCGCTCTCAGGTATATCTTCAGTCTTACTAGTTACTACTAAGGGTTTACGTGGGTTGAGGGTTAGGGGGTAATAGAGGAGAAATGCAGAGGGAAATAGGAGTAGTGGTGGTGGTGGTGGGTGGAGGGAGTTATAGATAGCTAATAACTATGCCATTAAGGAGCTAATAGCTACCAATCTTCCCCTTGGCTATTGCATTACTTTGATATGGGGGTAATAATTCTCGCACCACCCCTCATCCTTCCTTTACCTCTTCTGTTTCTTTCACCAGCCACCACCATAATGTTCCTCGTTTTCTTCATTGTTTTAAGTTTCATTCTGCCTATAACAATCTAACAATCTATGTTACTCTGACTATGCTGCAAGTGTGTGCATGACACTGTATCTAGCGACTAGCGGTAGACAGGCCATTTTTCTGAAAATCGTTTCACATATATGATGAAATATCTCAGAACTCAGAAAGTTGAGAGTGTTGGACACGCAACACGCAACCAAAATGGTAAAAGTGAGGATGAAGTGGCAGCGGTAAAAGATTAAGTTCTGAGTAGTTTGTAAAGAATTCATACAACATAGCATTGTGCTTAGCAATCTTCAACATACTCCATGACTTCAAATAAAGAAGGAAAGGAAGAGAAAAGAAAAGACTAGTGTCTGAGCTTCCTGGATGGTCTGGACTAACTGGATAGTTACTGAATTTGACATTCATGGTGTACTGAATTATAGTACCCGACTGAAGAGTGCATGCTGCCTTAGAGCATGAGTAGTCATAACCATTCTTGTTGCATATATGTTGTTAGTTCCCTTGTCTAATGCAGTGTTGCCTGCTTCTGGTTTTCTTTTGTAGAGTAGTAGCCTTGTGGGTGATAATTCTAGTCTCTCTTATGCTTGAAAATATTTTCACGCTTTCTTGATCGCGAGTCTGTGACCCACTTGGCATATCTAATGGTAAATCTTATTAGATGTGGTTTTGTATATGCAACTATGCAAGTCCTAGCTGTTGGCTGCCTCTGAAATATTTCAGTCTTGCTAACACGATTGTTGCCCAACTAAATACTGTTGCAAAGTGAAGTTTAATTATTGAGATGTAGCAAAGGATAATAAAGTTATATGAGAAACTAGGACTACTAACATAATTATGCATATCAGTTTGGCGAAGGAACCGGAGATCGGGCAGGCCCAACACCGTTGGGATCATTTCCCGCCAATATTGCAAGCATGTTCGCCAATGCTGCTGGAAATGCTAGTTATGCGGACGGCAACACAGTTCCTGCCGAAATGTTAAGCATGTTCGAGAATGTGGCACGGACATTTGGTGGGGGCCAGGGATCCCATGGAAATGAAGCCCCTTTTTCATCTGCATCTGCATCTGCATCTGCATCTGTGAGTTTTGAAGAGGGCACTATCCCAAATGATTTTACTTTCAACCTTGGTGGGCAAGGAAGTCAACAGAGTCATGTTAACGGGTCTACTGATGAACCGGGAATAGAAGACAGTGCTGCAAGCTTTACTTTCAACTTTGGTGGGCAAACGCCAGAGGAGCTAAATCAAACTTTCAGTTCGATGATGGGAATGTTCTCAGGGATTTCCCAGCCACGGAATACTGATGGAAGGCCGGACTCGAGATGATCTTTGCTGTTTTTGAACAGATGAAATGCTGTTTCTGTGGTGTATGAGCTTGACATACTAAGCTTATTTCGGTTGTCTTACATTTGTACACAAATGCATCATTTTTTCCTACACTTGTAAAGAATATGGCATTTTGCAGTTTCATAGTTACCTCGGCTAAAAAACGAGCTATTTTAATCCAAGTAATAGATAGCATAAACGGGAACAAAAACATGGAGAAGAGACACAAAAATCGTGCTGTGACAAGGAATAACCTTTTCCATTGTGAGAACAATAATTACAATGGCTTTCCTCAATTGCACATCAGTACTTTCACTTTTCACCATTTTCTTCTTATATCGAGTTTTAAGACTCCGTAATAATTACCCTTAATCCTTGTAGAACTAATTTGCCTCTATGGAAGTTGCATTAACCGGGCATGTTAAATGTAACGAGTTACTTAAATATGCGTATAGTAGACGTAATTGCACACGGTAAGGTTAGCGTTAATGACTCTTGACAATTTTCAATAAAATTGACATTTGAACTCTATATGCCCATATAATTATGTAATTGCTCTTTTTCTGGCCAAAAAGAAAATGTCAGTTACACTTTCGCTTCTAGTCCTCCCTATGCTGTGAACAGTCCTCGAACACTGTAGGAAACTCATAATGGACCATCACCCTGCGATTTCAACAAACCGTCGTCTGTATCAGAAACAAGTGCTACAGACTGGAACATGGCGACAAGGCTTGCTACAAACTTGAAGAGTGAGTTATACTGATCTTGACCTCCAGGACAAACTCGTGCGTTTTTGAGAGAGAAAATGAAGCTCTTAGACAACAGTTACAAACATAGAGTGAGGAGCTGTGGGTGAGGACCATTGAGAACGATCTGAGTACAAACCTGTTGAAGCAGCAAGCAAGCAACATTTAGAAAACATAAAGAAGATTCCCAAACTTGAGGCTAAGTGCCGAAAGCTAAATCTCTAACCACATCCTTAATGACTGGAGTATAGGTCAGTTGCAGCTTCTTCCTATGCTGGAATTTCCCAAGGAAATCCAGTCAGATAACTGCAGTGAATGGCCTTGTCAAGGCGCACAATAAGAATAAGATCAATAGAGACTCCATAAGGGACCATTTGAGCTGCAGATCGTAACGCTCCTAGAAAGGCATATTTCGAGTATAGAGGAGTTAATGTTCCCAAAAATCAACGATTTGATATTTTGATCATATCCTTCTTTGGGACGTGCTCAGCATGTCTTCTGTCACCCCATCGCGCTTATGGCTCTATACCCCAACCCAACTTGCTCTGATCCATGAACTTACATTCAGGTTCATGGGCTTCATATATAATCACAGAGCTTCATCAATTCGAGCATGACAAAGTGATTGACAGAAGTCTGAGTTATCCTTGAAAATTAATCCTATTGATGTCTTCCTTAAAATGCAGCGGTTTGATTCATAACCATATACTAAGCTTCAGGTCTCACTGGTCGCAATCAGGCACACTCCAGAAACCAGTATAGGGATTTCTGTATGCTGCAAGATTTAATCTGTACTGGTGACTTTATCTGCATCACAAGATTGCTTAGAGAAGTCACGAGCTTAGCTGAAAGATACTAGAATGAAGTTTAGGCATCCTGCAAAAGAAGTTTCAAAAAGTAAATGAAAAGAAAAAAATCGTTAAATCCAGATGTTAATGGTGCGCAAGCACAGGTCCATGCCATGAGCGCTCAGATAGAATGTCTAAATCAGCAAGTACACGAGAAACAGGCAGCAGAATTTTCCGGCAAAGATAAGAAAACAGAAAGGTTGTCCATTGGGAGGGAATAGTTCAATTGTGAAATGCAAAGGCAACAAACATTGGCAGCAGGACTTTCCAGCTAACCCAAAGAACTGGGAAGTGAGTTGCAGCAGAAGAGACTAGTTGATTCTCAGTTAAGGGAATGCTATAATATCGAAATAAAGAGAAAACAGGTTCTCTTATAATGTGTAACTTTACTTATTGCTTGCTTGTTCACGTTCTACAAAAGTTCGGTACTTTGGAATTATATATTCAATGCAAGATAAAATTACAAATTGCAGGAGAACGTCGTATGTTGTAACAGCCCCAGGAGAGCTCGCTGATTGTAAGAAAACAAGGGCATTTCTAGGAAACCCGTTAAAATCTGTATCAACATTGGAAGGCTTTCTGAATTCTGATTGATACAACAAGTTTAGCAGGTTTTTAACTGCCTGCTCCATAGAAACTTGGTTTAAATAACGCATTTATGGGCGAGAACCCGAGAAAGTTTCAATCCATTAACAAGTCACTACAGAGGACATTACAAGTTCCAGTACCGTCTGTTAAATGCAAGGCCTTGACGCGGCTTGCTGCACGGTTCAAATGAATGTGATGAACTTTTACGAGTAGTATGTCTACATATTCATTTCCTTAATGCAAAGCAGTATATTTCGAAAAGACAGAAAACTGAGGGTAACTAAAAGTATGGAAGGCTTGTATATGAAATTCAAACTGATTATTGAGATACATAGATTACATTAAACTAGTGTAATATAAAGTTACAGAATTAAAGGGAAACGCCACAAAAGGGGCAGAAGCGGTAATCAGGACGGACAAAGCGAGCGCAAGAAGAGCATTGGAGAAGGTCAGACTCCTGAGAGGGCGGAGACGGTGACGGGGGATAAAAGAGATTGCAGGTGGGGCAGTGAAGGAGTGGATGTTTGGCAGGCTGATGCCAAACAGGAACAAAGAATAACTTGAGAACGTAGTCATAGTTGACGAGATCAGCTTTGGAGCCGCAATTGATGCACCTGCTTACGCCTTCTTTAACCACCTTTGCCACCTTCTGATCTACTCCTCCTATAAAAAAGAAGAACATGGTTTTGCCTTGTATTTCCTCTGCTCAGGTAATTAATTCTCTTCTGATTATATAATCTGCAATTTTATTTGGGTGGGTGCCTGGGGGATGTTAGAACCTTCTGGGTACGCCTATATTCTTCCTTTCTTCTTCTAATTTTATGGATATACTTGGCAATAAAATTACCGCTAGGTAGGGGTGTTAATGAGACGAGGTAGCTCGCCAAGTTCGAGTTTTGGTTCTTCGTTAACATAATTTCTCCTTTAGTGTCCGATTTATTGATAATAAGGAATCGGGATCGTCCTCATTTCTTTTGGACCATTATCCCTGGATTCGGACTCATAAGTATCGACGTAACTCTTAATTTTGTTAAGCGGTGTCATTTAACTTTTACTTTAATGGGAATTTTTTTTTACAAAGTTCAAATAGATGACCTGCCTTTTAGTTCACTCACTAAACTCGTTCATCGAACACCTACCGCTTTTACACTAAATAGAAGAGATGAGAGACACATGGACCTCAGTTCTTAACATGAAAATCTAAAATCTAAATTACGGTTTCTTGGGTGGAAATATATTCATAATTGAGATGCTAACCGTGTCTATAGATTTCGTCTATTTTATTCAATGAGTCTTACTTGACAAATGTTGCTAATTTAGTGGAAAGGAGCTAGTCCAAACTTGACTTGGTCAGACATTTAGAGGTACATAAGTTTATTTTAATGAAACGTATGGAATCTAAATGATACACCGAGGAAATACATATCCACACAAAAAACACTACAATATATCGTATAAAATATCTAACAAACTAGTCCTAATTATTATTCCTTTATTACTGATATTTATCTCATACGGAGTAACAAATTTTATCTGAATATCATACCACACCATATGGTAATCAATAGAAGCTGATACAGTAACTTTTAATTACAGGACACACAAGGACTTTCCTAAAATGATGAGCAGCTCTTGTTCCTCATTCTGAATGATAGCTGATCAGCTTAAGGACACACAAATTTTATCTGAATATCATACCACCCATGACAAGAGCATCAACGTCGACCTCTGCACCTCGTTCTGCCTCAAGCTGGCTTCCAAATGGTAAGAACCTCTTGAAACATCTCCGCCAACAGTTCCCTATCTGCACTTTTGAACAAATTGCTTATTTCATCCTTGACCTCATATATCTTCCCAAACTCAAACAAGTAAACCATGCACCCTTTCTTTAGTTTTTCCAACCCATACAGCCCCGCCTCCTGCAGCCTCTCCAGCACATTTCCCGAGTTAATGTCCTCCATCAAGCTTTCTTCGCACGCTTCTTTTAGCTCCCTTATATCATACTTGTTGGCAGCCGCCAGCAAAGCTAGCCTGTGATTCCAGAATTCCTCCGCTTTTATGGTTCCATACAGATAGCTGAGCAGGGCCATACACGACTCCCAGCTCATGTCTTTTATCTCGATTATCGATGACTCCTTCTCCCTCACGTCATGCACAAACATACTCCCGAATACAGGAGAGCTTGCGGCGAGGATTGCCTTGTGAGCCTTTAAACTTCCTTCGACTGTATTGATGGTAACATCTGCGTGAACTCCCTCATAAAGCATGCGCGATAGTGTTTGTAATGCACTCTGTGTCGCCATAGATTGCAGTTTTCCATGAGACGGCCATATAGAGCTACCTTCACCACCCTACTCAGTACGATACACCTATGTAAGCGATCAAACATGTTTCTGTATACACAAGCCTATTCGATTAATTTGAGAGTGTCCTTGGTATGAAAAGGATGGGACTTACATCAAGTGAGTAGAACTTGAGGTCAAGAAACTCGACATCAATAAGAAAACGACCATTAAAAGTGGTGTCGACAGACCAGACACAGTCATCACTATTACGAAGAGGCCCTTCTTGAACTGAACGAGACAAAAGGAAACAATACATGTACTATGTCAACAAACAGACAAAAAAAAAAGCATAGCGGAGAAAGAAAGTACTTCTAGTACATACCAGAAGAGATAAAAGGTTTGCTGGGAAAGGAAAGATTAGAAAGACGAATAAAAAAGCGAGCAAAAGGGATTCCATGCTGATCCTTGGAAGTACGTGAAGGATCAGGGAACAAGCGAATGTAAAGATAACGAGTCTTCTCGACAGAGAGGTGCCAGTTCCATAGACCCATCGGAAACGGGTCAGATTTCTTAAAAAAACAAGAAGGACTTAAGTTGTCTATCCTCCACTGTGCTAATCTTGAGATGGTCTCAACTTTGGTGTCACCCATTTGCTGCTGCTGCTGATAATGCTGGTTTGACCGCGCTATCCCTCCCGGATGATACATCATACCTCCTCTTCAATACTTCCTGCTAATGCTAATTTTACTTGAACTCAATCACTTAGGCTTCCTTGTTTTTTGGATTTCTTCTCTTAATTCCTCTTGCTTTGTTTGTAATTAATTAGGTCTTGGACTTTTGTAAAATAAATCATTAATCATATAGTATATGTCCCTAACAACTTTCATCTTAGTCTCACCAAGTCACCATCATCTTCCTCTTTATCCATCATATTCTAACTTTTTTTAAAAACTAATTATTGGTGCTCTACTTTTATTATTGGTCATACACAAATTCTTAACCATAACTTTTTTAGCAATAAGCCAAAATGTGAATATAAAATTCAATGTCGTTCTTTAGTAAGACTATTACACACCGTACAACATGTAAGTTATTATATGATCGTTGTACAGCGTTGTATTTGATAACTTGTTCAAAATCTTGAATGGCTCAAGATTTTTATCAGAATTTTGAATCATTGGTTTCTACCAACATTTCAATCGGGTTGATTTTATAAAGATTTGTGAAATGGAGGTTAAGTAGAAATGTTTTTTTTTTTCTTTTTTTACAATTGGAAAGGCGAGTAAATGTTAAGTAGAAATGTTATGTAGCATGACTCGTGCGATAACTCTAGCGTATTCCCGCTTTAACAGTGCTCGAATTGGAAAATTACAGATTTGTCTTCTGGTTCTTCCCATCCTCTTATGCTCAGTTTGATATGTAAACAAGGAGGCCTGAACAGAAATTGCAAGATTCTGACAGACAATTCCCTGAAACACACAGAATGCAATAAACTTCAGAGCTCGATTAAAAATATCAAATGATTTTTAAAATTCATGAAAATTTGTGACAATTAAGATTAATATAGGATCTCAAACTGTACCAAGTTTCAGAATTTTTAAAGACCTCTAAGTATTTTTAACAAATTCCTAAATACTGACAGAACCCTGATATCAGTCTCAGAAACAGGCTGTTGCTATTTTTTTGGTTTTTCTTTGAAATAAAATGAAACAACTGGATATAATTACTCAACTAAAAACCACAGCAAGGCACAGGAATTTTAGTGAAGTAATTTAAGCCTAAGCTAGGTAAAATCACAGCAAAGCACAGAAATTTACCAACTCAGACAACAATGAGGTTAGTTCAGACCACAGCAAGGCACAGGAAATGAACTAGACTCACCCCAGGTACTTAATCAACACTCAGAGGTGTCACTAAGCCTGACTTAATCCTAGAAATCTACTGGAATTAAGATTTGAAAGTTGAGATTTTACTCAAGCAATTTTTCATTCAATCAAAGTCTGAGGAAAACAGACTGTTGCATGGTCCTTATATAGGCCAGCTTAGGTTTGATACAAATGCATAAGGTAAAGATAAAAGTTACATCCAAGGGCCAGGATCCTCTTAGGACTTACAGAAAGTTTAAATGAATATTTTACAATGGTAAAAGTAAAAGCAAAGGTGAAACTGAAGTAAAAACAAAAGAAGCAGTTGTGATGGTGACATCTTCTGACTCTTGCTTTGGCTGGGTATGGGAAAGGTTTGAGATCCTTCTTCGTGGCCCTCCATGCTCTAGGTGTTATCTGATGAATGTGGAAGCAAGGCCAAAAGGGTGTTAAGGCTGCCTTTCTCAAATGCCTGGCCAAAAGAGGAAATAAAGTAGAATGATCACATGCTGGTTTCTGGTTCAGTTTTTGAAAATTCTTGTGGTCTGCATTGCTTGGCTAGGGTGGCTCCTTGGACTTGGAAATGTGGTTCATAGACATAGGCTACCAGCTGGCCATGGTGGCTGCTGGTGGTTGCCCTGGGTTGGCTTTGACTTGCTTGCTGAAATGAGACTGAATTCTGTTGTGGCCTGGTCATTGCTAGCAGGAAAGAGGCTGTGGCTAGCGGTGGCCTGGCCATGGCTTGCTTTGGCCTGGCCATCTCGAGCATTTCCAAAGCCATGGCTTCCTTGACCAAGGCTATCACTGAAATTGACCTGGCCCTGGCTTCTAGCTCCTGCATCATCTATGTTGAATAGAGTGAGAGACATGTACATTGTTAAGAAATTAGGAATATTATTATTCTTACAAATATCAGAGAACATTTTAATCAATCAATAAGATTTTATATTGCCTTAATGTTGATATGAAGAGTGAAATTTTGTTGTCATCTTCTGGTTTTTTATTATTAATATTTTTTGCTGTATATTTCATTAATGTCTCCACTTTTCCTCCTAATGTCACCATGTTAATTAGTGTACGGTAGATTATGTAAATGCAGTTGTTGTTGCTGTAGATCTTATCAATGTCTCTACTTTTAGTTCTAATGTCACCATGTCAACTAGGGTAGGTAGAGTCTATTTGAAGTCACATGTTGTATATCTTATGAATGTTTATATTTTTTGTACTAATGGCACCCTGTGAACTTGTGTTAACTAGATTACGACATATTATTAAAATGCACGTACATGTCATTGTATATCTCATCAATGTCTCCACTTTTTCTCCTCATGTCACCATGTCAACTAGTGTAGAGTATATTACCTAATAAATGCATGTGAATTGTTGTTGTATTTCTTATCAATGTCTTTACTTTTAGTTCTAATGTGACCCTTACAACTAGTGTAGGTACAGTCTATTTAAATCCACATGTTGTTGTATATCTAATGAATGTCTATATTTTCTGTACTAGTGTAGGTACGTAACCTATGTTATATTAGATTATTCTAGTGATACGAGTATGGATATGAGTCGATGGAGGGACGGATTCAATGAAAGCTCAAGATACATTTAATCATCCCGAGATTCGTCTAACCAGCCCCAAATAATCATCGGGAATGCAT